>APFE030772011.1:877-17922 GCA_000404065.3 Pinus taeda
TGGTATGGCTCTATGATACAGGTGTTGTACTTGATGGCAACTCACTCAAGTGGCAATGGTCTGTTCAGGCTCTCAAAATGATGGAAATTAAGAGGCTCACAGGTGAATGGTTCAAAAGGTGCGGACCTGCAGGTTCGCCGTCCAGGAGGTGCGGTCATACCCGCAGGTTACCCGTTCAGAAGGTGCGGAACCCCAGTTCACTCACTTCAAGGCAGAGAAGCGCACCCACGTGGGGTTTCTTATGTTTGGCCCGTGGTATTTAGCCCGCCATTTCTAATGCTACGGTTTTGGCCCGTGGTATAGGATCTATTTTAGCCCCAGTTTGGATCCCTTGTATTGGTTATTGATGGTTTTGTCCCATGGTGTGAATAAGGGCTTGACTATAAATAGGGAAGTAGATCACTTAGCTAAGGCATATTTCAATTGAATATCTTAAGATCTGAAATATTGGGTTGTCAATGTAAAATGCTTGATCTAAATCAAAGTAAATTTGAAGGTGAATCTATGAAGTGATGATCTCTCGGGCACATGATCAAATCTGTGCATCTGACTGTCAGTGGTACATTGGAGGGCTGTTAGTTCGGTTCAAATCAAAGGTCTGCAAGTAATTCATAGTGCAGATGCGGAGGCTCACAGTTCAGTGAAAGGTGCAGTGCGGTGGTACACGGTCCAAAGAAAGGAACAGTGCGGGGGCTCGCAGCACGATCGAAGGTGCAGTGCGGTGATACAGTAAAAGTACGCGGTGCAACAGAGGGTACACTGTGGAGGCATGCGACGAAGCAGAAAATTTTGTGCGGAGCAGGGTCAGAGGTACGTGGCGAGATACAAGGAGAAGCTGCGGAGATACATAGAAGTACGTGGCGCGATAGAAGCAGAAGGTGCGCTGGCACAGTGGAAGTACAAAGTAAGACAAAAGGCGAAGTGCGGAGATACGCAGTATAGCAGAAGGCGCTTTGCGTGGTTAAGTAGGATAACATAAGGCTAGGTGTGGAGTCACGTAGTCTAGATAAGGAAAAACTACGGATCTGTATTAAAACAGTTGTTGATTATCTTTTATCTATTGCTGCAGAGTTCTAGGTTTATATTTCTGGTACTATCTTTCTGTTTACAACATTCTGAGAAATTTGGTGACTCTTGGTTGATTGTATAAGGAGTTTGGGTGATTTGCATGTACTTTATGATTTGATCTTCTTGGATCCAGTTTGAAAATTTATGAAACGTGGTCCTTAAAGAAGTAAAAGAGCAAAAGGGGATTGTAGCTCCCTTCTAGGAGAGTCTGGAAAACGAGAGAGAGTTGTAGCTCTCTGCAGGTTGCAGCTTGCATACTGGTAAAGGACTGCACCAGTACAAAATCATTGTAAAAGAAGTTTCTAATTGAAAGAAGATAGAGACATATTGCAGCAGGTGGTTTTCACCCACATTGGGTTTCCACCTTATATCTAGTGTTCTTTGGTGTGACTATCTTTTTTTCTTATTTCATGTTCATTATTATATACAAGTTAATGATCAATAAATTAAAGAAGGCATATTGAAAATAATTTGATAATACTGATTCACCCCCCCTCTCAGTATTATTTCCAACATTTTTATTCCAGACGAGAAGATGATCAAACTTCAAAGTAGTTATATTTACAAAGTAGTTGACCAAATAAGTCAAAACACGTATCGATGGAAATCTTGTGAGAAGTCAGATTCAATGAAACAATCAAAAGATAAATCTGAAAAAAATGAAAACAAAATTGTAAGACAGTTAACAAAAATGAAAATCATAAAAAATGCTTTAGTAAAAAATTAATGGAAAGAGTCCCCATTATTTAAAGTAATGGGAGGTGTTGGGTTTTCCCTACAATAGGGGCGGAAGAGGGATCCCGAATTATTGAGGGCAGAAGAGGTTGTTCCTTCATAGAAGCATGTAAGACATATGATTTAGGTTTTCTCATTTGGATTCTCCCCTTCTCTATTTCTACTAGTTGGATAAACTTGAACACACAGAGTAGAAAACTGAGTATTGACATGAGGTTTCCCAGACGGGACATGGGTTAATGGTTTGACCAAAGCTTTATCATATTTTTCACCAAGACTTCATTGGAAAAAAGTTACAACCAAGCACAAAGAATGCAGACACAGGTCTGGCCAAGCATTGTAGTGTCACAATACTCTTTGAACTTCAGCCACATGCACATTCAGAAGCCAGAATGTAGTGCAGGAAAATACTTATTTACAAAAGAAACAACATAACAACAAAGTATAGAAAATCAGCGAAGAAAAGAACAAAACAATAAAGAAAAGTAGAAAATTCAAAGAAAATAGCATAACAACAATGAAATAATTATGTACACAGTGTGGGGCATGACCTAAGATGATTGAAAATAACATTTTAAGTCTTGCCCATTAACAGGGAGAGTGTCAATCTTCCCATCAAGTGATTGTAAATGATACATGTATTGGCCAAGCTTATCGTGAACAGTGAATAGGCATGTTGGTTTAGGGGGTCCTAACCTAGGCTCAAAGTTAGTGTGTCAACCAAAAAAGACCTACACTACTGGCCCTTTTGGCAATAACTGCCATAATGTAGGCTACAGTCTCACCCGAAGCAGTATGGGGGGATGCAAGAACCAAGTTTTTGAATCTAGAGACTAGTGTGATGCCTTCCAGCACCTTAGATCTACCTCTGTGCAGATTGATAGACCTCTTGTTGAAAAGTGTGCAACAAGAAATGCTAAATTTAGAATGTGCTAAAAATAGACCTGCTAAAAATAGCATGTCTCTAGTCTATCTATAGGAAGTAAAATTAATTTTGGTCTTAACAGCAGTTTGAAATATTAATTAATTAATTCAGTTGAGTTAAGTAATTAAGGAAATTCGAATTTGAAGTCTTTGTGAGCATGCACATGAGTTTCCTCCACTGATTGAGGGAATAAGCATGAGTTCTATAATGAGAGAATCAGTTGACTTAGTTCTATCTAGCCAAGTCTAGTTAGATTATTTTAAAAAGTTGTTAAAATAATAAAATATAGTTTTTTAATGCTTGCATGCATGTGACAATATTATTTTAGATAACTAAGGATTCACTCATGGATAACTATTGCATGTCAATTCTGTCAGAGGCCTAGTTAATATCAGATGTGGGATAGTGTACTATCAAATGCTTAACTATTTCTAGTAAGTAGTTTTGGCATGGTTGAGGAACTAGTGTTCTCAAGGAATATGTAGTTGGACCATTGGTTGTTTTTTGTATGTTGGAATGAATAGCATATGCTTTTGCTATTATTTCCTAAGCAAACTACGTAAGGACCATAGGGAAAGCCTATATAAACAGAGCTTGGGTGGTTCATGAGACATATCTTCATATCTTCATAGTTCATTGAGAACTGAATAGCTTGAGAGCTAATTCTTCTTGTATTGTGAAGAATATTTCCACTTGATTGATAATACATGGTTGGGGTTTTATGCTGGTGCTTTCCCCTGGATATATCTTGTGTTATGTGTGATTAATTCTCTTGATCAGTTATGTATGTTTCTATTTCATGTTGCTCATGATTTTGATTATGCTTCCGCTTAATGTTTTGTAGAAGTAGAACAAGTATTATGCTTTAGGACATTGGATATATTAGTTTTGGTATCAAAGCGCAGGTGATCAAGCAAGAACAATATACTAGCAAGAGGAATTCGAAGTTTCTTATTCTTGATATAGATCTCAAGTTCTTATCACATTTATTTCATCGATGGCGTTCAATGGTTTGAGACTTGAGTATGCCCTTGATGGCAACTCAAACTATATAGCTTGGAAGGATCGCATGGAGGCAGTTTTGGAAGATAATGGTCTTAAGGATTTCATTGATCAAGAATTCCCTAAGCCTAGTGACAAGACTGAGCTGGTGGAATGGGGTATGTGTGTGGCTAGAGCTAAGAGAATTCTCTTGAAGGGTGTTCAACATCACATAGTTTGAAGCCTCCATGGGAAGGAGTCTTCGTTTGCAATGAGGAAAAAATTGAAAGATTTATATTAGAATAGCAGTGATCAAAGGAAGTTGGCACTTAAGGACAAGCTTCGAAAGATCAAGTGTGAGAAGGGTGACTCTATTTCTACATTCTTAAACAAGCTCACCACCTGCAGAGATGAGCTTGCAAGCATAGGAGTCACTACAGCTGATGAGGATATGGTGAGTCTAGCACTCCTTGGCCTTCCTAAGAGCTAGCATAGCTACCAAGACTCAGTGAATGGAAGGGACAAACTGCCAGATTGGGAATGACTATGGTCAGATTTGATGCAGGAGGAGATTAGACGGAGCACCAGAGATGGAGCTTCTTCATCAAAACATGATGATGAAGAGAAATTGGCTTTAGCTTCTAAAGCTAAGAAAGGGAAAGGGAAGGCATCCCATTCCAAGTCTTCTCAAGGAGGGAAGAAGTTTGACAAGTCAAAGGTGAGATGCTTTCATTTTCATCAGTTGGGTCATTATGCTAATAATTTCCCAAAGAGGAAGTCCAAGAAGAAAGGTTCCTCCAAGGAATTTGATGGTGATGCACTAGCTTCACAGTTTGAGATGGATTTCTCGCTTAATGCATGCATGGTTTCATCCAACATGGGATGTGTTTGGCATTTGGACAGTGGAGCTTCTTTCCACATGTCAGGTGATAAGAATCTTTTCAGCACTTTGGAGGAGAAGGATCTCCAGATACGGATCGAGATGGGTAATGACGGAAAGTACTATGTCTCGGGTAGAGGTACGATTATGTTTCAGAGGGAGCATGGTTCTCCCCTCACTCTTTCTAATTTTATGTATGTACTAGGGCTGAAAAAGAATCTTGTGTCTATTGCTACGCTTGAGGATAAAGACTATGATGTAGTCTTTAGTTTGGGAAAGGTTTTCCTAAGGCATATCAGCACTGGACAGACCAAATAGATTAGGATTCAAATTAAGAATCTCTATAAGTTACAGGTAGAAGATTGTGCTACTCTCTGTTCCAAGGCAGAAGCAGTGCATGGCCAAGATGTTGGCAAGTTATAGCATAGGAGACTGGGCCACTTGCATCATGGGGCCTTGAAGATCATGTAACAAATTTCTACTGGATTACCCAAGTGCAAACTGGAGCAGACAAGCACATGCAAAGATTGTACTCTGGGTAAGTATGTGAAGGCTTCCTTTCATGATCGGGATGGTAGAGCAGGAGCAGTTCTAGATCGAGTTCATTCAGATGTGTGTGGGCCCTTCTCTACAGCCTCCACTGCGAAGCAACGGTACTTTGTTATTTTATAGATGATTTTTCTCGTAGATGTTGGATCTACTTCATGCAAAAGAAGGATCAAATCTTCTTGAAGTTTTGTGAGTTCAAAGCTTTGGTAGAGAATGAATTAGGGAGGAAGATAAAGGCCTTGCGGAGTGATGACGATGGAGAGTATGCTTCCCAGTAGTTTAAATACCTTTGTGCTTCAAAAGGAATTAAACGGGAACTCACGGCACCTCATAACCCACAACAGAATGGGGTGGCTGAAAGGAAGAACAGATCTATTGTGGGAGTAGCTTGAGCAATGATGCATGACCAAAGCCTACCACTTCATCTGTGGGCTGAGGCATGCAATACAGCAGTGTATCTTCAGAATAGAAGTCCTCATCGTATTTTGGGGATGAAGACACTTATATAGGTTTTTTCAGGGCAGCGGCCAGATGTGAGTCACTTCTGTATCTTTGGATCACCATTTTACTGTCATATGACCAAATATGCTTGGAAGAAGCTAGACCCAATAGTTGAGTTGGGAATACTTGTGGGGTATATGGATACACCTCACAACTATTGGGTGTTTCTGCCTACCAGTCAGAGGATAGTAGTGCGCAGGGATCTGAAGCTTGATGAGTAGCAAGCCATGCAAGAGTCACTTGAGAGGGAGGTCAAGTTGCATGGTGATGATGAGGAACTACTAGTTCCTAAGGAGGAGAAGCCTCCTGATGATGCATAGCAGCCACATACAGAGATTCTAGTGGTGGAGATCACCACTACTGGACAGTCTTCTAGAGAGGGGCGGAAATGCTCTCGGGAAGCTTACAGATTGATGCAGGATGCGAGATAGAATGTGGGGCAGCGATCCTCTCATCGTAGACAGAGGAGATCTCCCAATATATACACTAGATACATGGCCCTGGTTGGGGAGTGTGTAGTGATCGAGCCTTCTTCTTTTGAGGAGGCAGTGCAACAGCTAGTTTGGATGGATGCGATGGTAGAGGAGTATGATTCTATCATGAGGAATAGTGTAAGGGATGTTGTTCCTAGATCGAGGGACAATTCAGTGGTTACTTCCCAATGGATTTATAAGGTAAAGTAGGCAGCTGATGGCAGTATTGAGAAACATAAGGCAAGATTTGTTGCCCGTGGTTTCTCACAGATTGAGGGGATTGACTATGATGAGACCTTTTTTCCTGTTGCAAGGTACTCATCGATCAGATTGATTTTAGCACTATCATTATAGATGGGTTGGAAGATCCATTAGAAGGATGCAAAGACAGCTTTCCTCAATGGGGAGATTGAGGAAGAGTTATACATTGAGCAGCCCAAAGGATTTGAGACCTTCGATCATGAGTCACATGTGTGTCGGCTTAAGCAAGCATTATGTGGGCTGAAGCAAGCACCCCATGCTTGGTATACCAGGATCGATAGCCATTTCACCGGGTTGGGCTTCACCAAGAGTGAAGTGGATAAGAACCTCTACCACATCATTGTAGATGGTAAGTTATTGATTATTGTGCTTTATATTGATGATCTGATTTTGACAGGTGATGATGAGTGTTTGGTCAATTTAGTGTGATATAAATTGCTATTTATAATGTCAACCCGAGGTTCATAAACTGACGAAGTGAGGTGTACTATATGTACTTAGATAACCATTTCCTTAGGCTTTTGTCGTTTTAAGCTTTTTAGTTTGTTTTTGGATTTTATTTCTTTCTTAATGTGTGGTGGTAAAAGTGAAGTGTGAAGTGTGTGGAGTGTAGATGGTGATGATTTCTAAACTTGAAAATGCTCAAAAGAAAGCTTTAAAATAAAATCGATTCTTAAGAGAAAACAAATGCATCAAATAGTGAACTAATGATAATGGCCCAGTATCCTTGCTGCTGAAAATGAAAAGAGAGCAAAAACTTGGAAAACAACTCAAACTTAAAGCAAAGCAGCTAATTCGCACTACTCTAACTTTTCAGATACTTTTCCCTTCGGCTCAATCTACCTGGTGGGAAGTAATCATAAACAAGTTAAGTAATATGATATTTAACTGTTCAAGAAAGTAAATTGCATAAAAGAAACTAATCACACTACTTGAATTCTTCAAATCCTTTACCCCTCAGCTCAATCTACCTTGGGGAAGTAATCATGATCATATCAAGCAATATGATAACTAAATGTAAATTGCAGAAAAGAAATTAATCACACTACTTAAACTCTTTTAGTCCTTTACCATTCAGCTCAATCTACTTTATGGAAAGCAACCATGAGTAAGTAATATGACAACTAAATCACACTACAGTTAGTAATATTCTGATTTCCTGCTGATATAGTCATTTGACCATGGAAAGAAATCATAAATTGTTAAGCAGTATGATATCTAACTAGTAGAAAAAGAAATAAGCAAATAACAACTTGAAAAGGACAATGCTGAATGTAAACTCCAGAAAATAAAAGTTAGCAGGAAGGACAAGATGATCTCATATGCCAAAAGCTATTAAAATGATGAAAAATTGCCCGGGCTGCCTAAAAGAACCTGTAAAAAGCACTGATCAGTTTACAGCTCTAAGAAAACAAAGGTAAAGATATGAACAACAGAAACATAAAACATATTATGTACAAGCTAATGATAAAACAAAAACATAATGAAACTAAACAAACACTTTACAAGGCTTCAGCGTGCAGGGGCCCTCTGCCACTTCAGCCAATCAAATAATCACACGGCTATCTTCAGAAAAGTATTCTCATGTTTTTAAATCAACAACATATAAAACAGTGGGGTGATAAGATAACCAGCAGCGCGGAAATTACATAAACAGTTCATAATTACATGTATCAAAAGTCTCTTTATAGCATTCAACAACGCGTTATTTATAATGAAAAATACTACAGCTAACTAACAACTACTACGCTATTAACTGCGTTGCCATAGACACGTAGATCTCTTGAGTAGAGATCTAGTGTAACTGTTGTTATGCTTCTTAAATCTTCGGAGTGGTTGGCTGTTAGATTCACGGTTCAGGAACGATCTCCAGGTGTGTTGGTGCCTTCGTGTGCTGAGAACTAGGCCGCGTATCATTCACGTGCTCAGCACAGTGACGTGCCACCACTGAACTCTTTGGTTGGCCTCATCTTTGACTTTGGTTGACCGCGGCCTCTCATGGATGATTTGGCCGATTCGAAGGGACACGTTCCATGTACCTGCCATCTGGAGCTTGCCCATGTAGCTCGTTCCTTCAGAGGACACCTGGAGCACAACTTTTAACAAAATAACTACGAAATCCTGTGCTGGCTGTGGAAACCTGTGCTGGCTGCGGAAATTGACAGGTTTCCGCAGCTGCATGAACAAAAAAACTAAACCAAACAACAGACATCAGTATAGTCAGAAAACCATATAAACAATCCTTTTTAAACTATAATGCAATGATTTAACGACTGGATGAACGAAGTGAGTGGAGAATGAGGGCTAAGAGGGTGTATAGGAAGGTGCAAGGTTGAGGCTCAACAGGGACCTCAATAGACTGTTCACAAATGTCTTCAAGAGTGTTGCTTCAATGGTTCTAAAATGACTCCAACCATACTTCAAAGATTGCTTAAATTATACTCCAACTTATACATGGGAATGTCTTCAAGAAGTATACTCTAAGAACATTAAAAAATGATTGTCCTAGAAATCAACTTCAAGGAGGTTACAAAATCTGCTTTAATGTCTTTAGGATGCTCCAAACAAAAACTTGAAGACTACTCCTGAAACTCTATCTTGAAGACTACTATCAAAGGTGTCACTTGATTGCTCCAGAGATGCTTATAGAATGCTCAAGAGGCTACCTCAAAAACCTTTCCAAACTATGCCCAATTTATTGCTACAAGGTGCTCACAAATGGTCCCACAAATCTTCTCAAAAAAAGGGTGCCTACAAAACTTGTCCTCAAAAAAACTTCTGCACTATTTAGTCCATGAGTGATTCCTTCAATCAGTCATAAATTTGGCTTTCTGAAACTTGCATCATACTCTCATCACCATATATCTATCTATCTATCTATCTATCTATATATATATATATATATATATATATATATATATATTATTGTATTACTGTTACTGAACTTGCACCATAGAAATCACATTACAAAGTTGTGTCACTACAGAACTCACATTACAAAGGTACAAAACTTGCATCACAGAATTGTGTCATCACAGGACTCGCATTACAGAGATACAAAACTTATATTGCAGAAGCATATCACCACAAAATTTGTATACAAGAGGTTATACACCTGAATTATTTTATCCAAAAATCATCACCGAAATTATTTTCTCTTCTTTAGATTCAGAACCTCTTTTTTTTTTTTGAAATTTCTTCACCAAAACATTGGATGAAATGAATGAGCTCAGGCTTGTATTTATAGTTGTTTCGTCTTCCAAATGAAGGGACACATCCCTCGATTGAGAGGCTGACTTGCATGTGTGAGTGTAGGCCGGCTTGTAATAAAATATATATTTCTCAACTTAAAAGTTCATTTTCTCAGCAACCACTTGGATTTTTGGGGCAAGTAAGGGCTCATTAGAAAGAGGAAAAAATCCTCTTTAAGACGGTCTAGGCCCCATTGAGAAAATATGCCTCTAAGGTGGCAAAAATAATTTTTCATTGTGATTGCCCTTAAATTTTATGCATAAAAAGTTTGGGACAACATCAGGAATGTTTGGGAGAGTATGGCTTCTCCATTGTTTGGCTTCTTCATTATCATAGGATCATGTAAGACATCCATGTCATCATGATAGTATTCAGCAATGAGTGTATCATCCCGTGTCATCATATAATGATGCAGTGATATGTCATAGGCAGCATCATTAGAAAAGTTCCAAGGTATTCTTCCAACCATCAAATGAGATCTTCCACGTCATCATCTAGTCTTCCAACCACGTTATCAAAACCTCATCAAGTGTATTCCTCCATATGTCATCAAGGTTTAAGGTCTAGATCATCAAATAAGGCACATGATTGGAATTTGGCACTTGGCACCTCTTAAGACTTCTTCATTAGTGGCTTGACATATTAATTGATGGCATCCTTGTCAAACAATAGTCATGACATCATCACCTGGAACCAGGCATCTCAAGAATATTTGCCATCTCGGCCAATGCCATATTGACATCAATGACAACCTTGATTAACAAAGGGAAGGGACCCAACAATTACTAATTTTCCACCCATCATCTCTATTCAGATTACTTGGTTTGCTCTAAATCTCTATCGCTTCCCTAAACTTGTGGTGATGAAAATGATCAATCTTAGCAATGAATCGGGCTTTTTCAATGCAGATGTGGTGTTTTGTCTTCTCTGCATGCACCACAAGTTTAGGGAAGCGATAGAGATGGAGAGGAGGCCATGTAATCTAAATAGAAATGATGGGTGAAACAATAGTAGTTGTTGGGTTTCTGCCATTTCTTCCTAAGAAATTTTTATTTCTCTTACTCTCCCTTGCCTTATTTTTATATTTTTGTTTATTTACTTATTTCTATTTATACTAATTTTTTATTTATTTTATCTTATTTTATTCTTATTTTTTTTTCTTTTTTTTTTTATATTTTTTAATTATTTCATTTATTTACATATTTATTTTATTTTTTATATATTTTTTAAGTTATATATATATTTAATATATATATGTTATATGTATGTTTTTGATAATCTATATTTCATTTATATTCTATATTTCATAATTTTTATATTATTTCAAAAAATAAAAAATTTATTATTTATTATTATTATTAAAATTAATGAATTAATTTCTTAATCTCTTATTTATCTTTATATATATATATATATATCTATTATATTATATTTAGTTATAATATTATTTTCTTTTAAATTTTTATTTCATTTTTCCATTTATTCTAGATTTGTTTTTGTTAAATCTTTACCTGCTTTATTCTTTTAATTTTGTCCTCTCTTTATTATCTAATGTGATTTCTACCGAAAATGTTTCTCAACTCTTATTTTGTTATTTTTATTATTATTATATTGCTTTCCTTAAGAAACCCATTTTAGACTCCAAAATTCCCCTAGTGGTTGTGGACATCGATCTATGGAGTGGTGACTCATGGGAAGAGGACTACCACAAGTTAGTCATGTGTTAGTTGATAGGAAATTGTACAGTGATGCACATGGGAGAAAGAATTGCCACATGTTAATGGTATATATGCTAATGTGGTGCTAAGAGAGGTGAATCTTCTAAAGGCCATAACTTTTAATGTAAAGCTCATAATTGGATGAAACTTATATCATTGGGAGGCTCTCGACAAGTAGAAGACGATGGAAATTTGAGAAAAGAAGCTTAAGGTGGTTGAAAGAAGAATAATTTTGTTAACCCCATCTCCAAAAAGTAACCTCGGAGGTGGGTTTATACACTCCCTTGAAAAATCCTTGAGGGAACTATTGGTTATAGGGTCATATGAGAGACAAGGTTTAACATTCAAGCTAAATGGGCTCATGAGAGAGAGAAAGAGTGTGTGTGTGTGGGGTTAACGACGCCTCCCCTCATATCTACCCACTTTCTGGCTTACCCAAGGTAACCATGAGATGAGGGGTTACTATGACATGATTCGACTTCTTATGTGTCAGTTAAGGAAGTGGAATCAACAAAAACCCACAACACAACCCTTTTATACCTACTACAGGACTCCCATAAGCCTTCCCATTCATCCCATGACTAGTCCTTGGGTCCCATTGAGCTTTTAGGCCACTAAAACCATAGACGCTCCCTTGATATGGACAAGGGTACATCTAGGAGGCTCCAGACACTTACACAACAAGACATGCGCGCATCTATGGACTTTTCTCCTCATACCTGTGCCTGCGAATCCAGGATTTGTACCACTTTTCAAGCCCATAATCCAGGCCACTACCCAAAAATCCCTGTAGCTTTCAGAATCCATAATTTACATGACAACAAGACTTGCAAGCCAAAAAATGGCTCCAAGACTAGACCTGACCATCCCTAACTGGGACTGACATTATGTCAAACACTTGTCATCAATGCAATCTACATGACATGAATACAAGACAAAGCATAAATGACTAGTAACTCCTATGAGACTTGACAAGAAAGATCACCACCATCTTCCCTTAATTGTTTTGACGTCAATTAGGTCTTGTATCCATTGTCCTTTCAGTTACAAGTAAATACATGAAATAACCATTACTATAACCAGTCATATAACCATGCTTATAACCAACATTAAACCATGTAAATAACAATCATATAGCAACCATTAAGGCCACATAATATCAAGTGAAAAAGCAAGAGAACTTAGCATATGCATGGCTCAACCAAATCTTTCTTTGAGCCAGTCACCCTCGTGGCATATTCCAAGCATGAATGTGGGATCTCATGGATAAACCAATCCAAAAACAACCAAGGGAATCCAGAGGTTAAACCACCTCCGCCCTCACCAAACCGTGATCTCACCAAAACCAGCACTGAGATCACAAAACCAAATCGATCTTGGAATGCCTCCGGACTCCATCACTATCCTTGAGGAATTTTTTGTCTCCTTGTCTCTCAGGATTTACTGCAATCCACACCGGATCACTAGGCCCTAAACCGAGACGCCACCCTTAGGCTTTACCATGTATCCCATCAAAACCGATCAAGGGATTCCTAGGCCTTTAAGATTTTTCCTAAGACGACTTCCGACCTAGATATCGAAACCATCTGGCAATTTCAAAGCTCAAAATCGAGAAAACAATCCCATCACACCATGGGTATCCAGAAAAAGGAAAGGCAAGGCTGAAAACCACTGTCATAACTCGACAGAAGCCTTTTTATCAATGAGGCATTTATTTTCTTCATTTTCCATTATTTTTCTTCATTTTCCTCCTCACATGTCACATATGACCTTTCACCTTCCTTTTCTCTTAATTTCTGTTATTTTCGTAAATAATTGTGCCAAAATGTCATTTTTGTCTTTCCAAAGTATTTGTCATTACTTTTTCCAATTTCCCTTAGCCATAAACACATCCAGTGATGCCCACTAGGATATCTTTGCCCAACATTCATCTTGGAATAAGTGTCCCTTAACCATGGTCTAAATTTTCCTTTATTAACTTTTATTACATAAAATTTCAACCAAGGTTGTTACAGACCCCTCCCCGTTAGGGAACACCATGCTCGGTGGCAAACCACATCAAGACCTTGGCAAAACCATTGAAAAGAAAACATACTTCCCATGGAGCTTTATAACTTAGCTCATTGCAATATTTATAATGACCATCGTTGAAACATGACAAACATGTCATTTACTGGAGCTTTATAACATAGCTCATTATGGTAGTTACAAAAACCACATATACACATATGCACATTTGCTAAACCAGAAAATAAAAGGATATGGTGCCTGCATTCGCAACAAGGGAATACAGAGGCTCACACCTCCACCCTCAAATGTAATACCAGGATTCAGCTCATTGCCCAAAAAGTCCAGAGTCAACGCTGCATCCAATGCCCAACGCTACAATATTGTATCACTTGTCCTTTCAGCAAACAGTTATTGACTCATTTTTATAGGGCGCACTCCTAATGTGCATATGATTCCATATGGAAATGCTAATGACCAAAACAAATCCATCCCTGACCTTCTCTTCTTTGCTACACAGTCCCTCGAGAAATTCGGTCACCCCCTTCCGTGCTGTCACTGACCTTCGAAGTTCCTCGACATCCCCTATCCGGGTGATCCATGTCTTGGCAAGGCTTCCTCATAACATAAGGTCAAAAACCAAGGCATGTACCTACCTCAAAATCATCATACCGGTCATAGCATGTGCATGGAAATCAATGGACATTATTGGGTACCAGTGCCCCACAATGGCCTTGCTCATGAAGCGTTTTACCAGCATATTGTTGCATGTTCCAATTCCTTTTGTTGTTATTGCTAATGCTTACCATCAATTTCGACTACCCAACCAGAAATTTATGTTCTTCCTGTACCAAGCACATAACTTCCATTAGATTCAAAATAAATTGAATAACCTCAAACCATACCTCATTGGTGGCCTGTTAATAAGGTACACTTGCAATTATGTTCGCTTCTTGTGACAACAAGTCAAACTAGCATCTTTGACAAAATCATTATGTATAAACATATCACATCAAATTAGCTCAAAACACAATCATCATAGATCAAAATCATAAATCACATGTTACTATCATAAGCCTGAATCATAGATCACATGTAATTATCATAGACCAGAATCATAAATCACATGCATAATAAAACTGAAATAAAATATTGATACGTATCCTTTAGTCAATCCTTATCTTCTACGTTTTTCCTTATTTTGTACACACTTTGGATTAGTGGCTACACCTGACAAAAATCCATCGCCTTCTCCTCAACCATGTGCACATACACATAGTCTGCATCGCATACGACATAGAGCACCATGCAATATGTGCACCTACACCTAACATACAACACATACACCTACACCCGATGTACAACACAACACAATACATACTCCTACATCCGGTGTACACCACAACACAATACATACACCTACACCCAATGTACAACACAATGAATACACATGTCATAATACCACAACTACGCAATGCACATACATAACACCGCATGCCCGCAAGAGATCACGTACGACATGCACACAATACCACATGTACACCAGTACCATATGTACAACATGTACACATTACCACCTGTACATTGCACCACCTGAACAATATGTGCATAGCATCACATGTACACGACACCACCTGCACAACGTGTATGCAGCGCCATATGTACACCACACCACATGTACAATGTGTACACAATACCACATGTACACAACACCATATGCATTACATGTACAGGACAACGTATGTACATAACACCACCTGTACACAACACCACATGTACAACATGTACACAACACCACATGTATAGTCATGTGCACAACACCATATGTACATAGTACCATATGTACAACATGCACACAACACCATATGTACATAGCACTGCATATACAACATGTACACAACACCACATATCCAAAATGCACACCACACCATATTCACACAACACCTCATATCCAACATGTGCACAATACGATATGTACACAACACTGCATATCCAACATGTACATAGCACCATCTCTACCCAGCATTGCATATGTAATATACACACAACACCATATATACAACATGCATACAACATCATATGTACAAAATACTACATATACAACATTACACATCACCATAGGTACAATCAATTAATATACAACATGCAGAACATATACACAACAATAGAACTGCACATCCAAAACCATATTGTCTCTACTAAGCAACATTGCTTCGAGTGTCTCTCTGCCATCCATGCTTGTCCTAGCACGCCATAAAGCACATTGTTTTCATTTTGTTGATGTATCCTTCAGTGTTACATGTCATAACATAAACATAGGCATAATACAAGCATACAATATCAATTCATATCCACATGATACTGACCTCATATATTTTTCATGACTACTCTTCCCACTTGATTCCTCATAAACTAGGAACCTCTTCCGTGCCCTTCACTTGCATAAGCAATCATTCCTCCACAAGAGTGATCGATGGCGACCCTGTCAGACAACGACATACATACATACATGTATATAAATAAACATCAACATAAAACAATCACGATCCTTGCTGACCTTGCGAGATAACAACATACATACATACATATATGCATATAGACATTAGCATAAATAAATCATGATCACAACATAATTACTAGATATCATAAGGCCAAGGTTAAGAGAACTTATTTTATTCATGCACAACATTGAGAGCAGCAGTTCCCAACATAGCCAAGGCATCTGAAGCCTCAAATCCATTTACTTTACCCTTTATGTTATCTTTCTCATCATTGTCCTATCATCGTCCATTTACCTCAATGGACCCAACTAATCCAACTAGTTGTCATACACTTGCCTTGAGCTGCCCTTATACATGCATTGAGCTTCATCCAGGCCTTACATCACTTGATGGGTTTCATTCGGCTCTCCCCGAGCTCCACTAACTCTCCTCTTTCCCAAAACAATTCCCAAGATTCAAAACTTAAAAGGAAAGCACAAGGAAGAAGACCATGAAAACCAATAAGAACATGATACCACAACAAAGTGGAAAGGCCTTGCACCAGGCATAAACAAAAATTAAAATCAAGCTCAACGAATTACAAAAGACCAAAAGCACAAGATTGGCAACAGACGCCATGACTCCATCCCCACAATTTCCAATGCTTCCTGTCAGGCCAGGGTAACTCCAGAATGAGCAGGAGAAAAACTAATTTATTATTCATTAGCTAACACACATTTATATACATAAACATGACGGATCAGTTCATCTTCTTGATGACTTTCTAGTTCACCCATCCGTTTTGGATTAGGTGTCAACATTCCCCCCCTTAATCTGAAGGGATGTTGGTGAGTCCAAGCATCGTTCTGAATCTTTCAAGCTTTTCTCTTCCAAGCGCTTTGGTGAAGATGTCTGCAATTTGATCGTTTGTGGAACAATGACGGAGATGGATTGTTTTTGCCTCAACATGATGTCGGATCAGATGATATTTAGTATTGATGTGCTTAGTACGATCATGGAACTTTGGGTTCTTGGCCAACTTTATTGCAGAGGTGTTATCAATCATGAGTGGAGTTGATTGTATTTGTTTTACCTGCAAATCTTCAAGAATTTTCTTGAGCCACACAATTTCTTTCGTTGCTTCAGCTGCTGCCACATATTCTGCTTCTGTTGTCGAATCTGCTGGTAATGATTGCTTGCATGATCTCCAGGAGA
>APFE030772011.1:21562-38185 GCA_000404065.3 Pinus taeda
TTTCTGGGTCACTGCCTCCTTCTCCGACACACACTCCTTTCCACAGCTCATTGAAAATGAGGGTGTGTTGTACCATCCGGGACCAGTCAGGATAGTTCTCCTTGCCAGTGAGAACTATTCCTATCATAGAGATGATTGAATGCATTATGTAAAAAAATACTTCTGCTTGATAAAAAAAACTTCCTTACAGCCTTATGCACTATATTTTCTACAAATCCCTCTAATGTGTGACAGAAGGCATCAGAATTTCATTGAAATATTATATCACTTTATGCTTCAATACAACATTACCAAAAATAAAAAAACTGTGCAATATCACTATATCACCTCCACAAATGTTTTGATATATAAAATGCTCTGACTGATATGACTTTGAATGCTTTTGAAAACTGCTTATATAAACCCTTTGAAAACTACTTAATACTCAAAACTGCCATCATAAATACATATCAACAGCACAACATTATACCGCCATTAAAATCATCTCTCTTGCCATTCTCAAACTTTTGGGACTCATAGTGAGAAAGAATACATCTCTACGTTGAGATGAATCAGGTTAAAGTCATATGGTTATCTTCATGCATAAACAAACTGCGCAATACTGAATCAAACTGCGCAAACCAGCTACCATACCATACATAAAAGAGGATCTAATTATTGTTATACATCCGACCGGATCATCCTTTTTCTTAGCGAAGTTTACATTAGACTAAAAAATACTCTTTCAAAATATTAGCAGACAAGAATGAGCAAAGGAGGTAGAGGAGCGACGCTGCAAGCGGAGGTTGCGTGTGAGATTATTGATCGATTACAGTGCAAGGCTTAAATCCTACCACAATGAAGAAGACAGACTTTGCAAAACGATTTGACTTAAAAAAAGGCCAGAGCCAAGGCGGACTTCGAATTGCAATTGCAGTCAATGGCACATCTTGGGGGAGGAGCCGAGGCTCACGTCCGTTTCAAGCTGTATGAGTACAGAGAAAATTCCAGTTTAGTTCTAACTACAGACTCTAGACCCAGAAATATGCATGATCCCACAGGAGAACCGGGGTATCTTTGGCGTAAAATTGATCCTAGGAATTTCGATAATACCAGGGGAATGTACCTGAATGTTTCTGAGAGCAACGTGTTGCAAATCGGCGTCAGGGCAGATTATTCAACACTCAGGTGTATTCAATATCAATTCAAAATCAGAAACGCATCAACGCTTATGCGCATTCATTATCAATGACTCATGAGGGTGCAGTCTCTGGCAGTCAGAGAGTGCGATACCGCCTTGAATGAAAACGCTTATAGTGCAGTCAGGCCAGGCAGAGGCAGAGCCAGGGAATCAATGTCAGAGTAGCGCTCAGGACTGAGCAGCTCTCAGGACAGCAGGAGTTACAACTATTTCTGGGACCTGTGCTCTGATACCATGTCAGGCCAGGGTAACTCCAGAATGAGCGGGAGAAAAACTTATTTATTATTCATTAGCTAACACACATTTATATACATAAACATGACGGATTAGTTCATCTTCTTGATGACTGTCCAGTTCACCCATCCATTTTGGATTAGGTGTCAACACTTCCAAGTGAAATCTCAACCTGAGCCTTCTTTAAGATTTCATGACAATCTCTCTTGGCATGCAACTCCCTGCATAACACTACCATAAACTCATGAGTGTCAATGTATAAATAAATATAACAATATACCAATTAGCTTACCTTGTTATGCCAAGCACATTGCCTTGTAGTTGAACACATATGTTCCATGTCTCAAGGGACTCCAATTCCCTTGACAGATATAGCTATAACTAGACACTAGTTGTTATACATGTCAAATACATGTCCATGAATATAGCACATATCCAGGGTTAAGAAGACTTCATGTATGCAAAGCACTCATTCGTTTTTAATTGCAATTTCTAAACATAACCAAAGGAATTATCACCCAATTATTTTGTTTTACGTTTACCTTGCTACAACTGAGTCATACTATGTATTGTCACATCACTCAATGGATAGTTATATAAACAAATCAACTATTACCTTGTCATGCTAATACTAAGCATGTTTCCTACAACTTCTCACACATGTCGATCACATGTTCCGAATATCAAGGTGACATATATATTACTTGGAAATCAACCTTCATAAAGTCTAACGACCATGTCATAATCAAAATCAACTCACATTCATCAATCATAATACATAGTGTTATAACTATCACCTACTTACACTCAAGTACATATCAACTGCCTTAACACATATGTGTTAGTACGACCATCTTAAAACAAGATCATTTCTTCGTGCAATCTCACAGACGCATACTCATATCATGCAATTAATCAAACATTCAAACAAACTATAAACATACCATGTTAGATAAATCAACTAGACAACATAATAGACACCAAATGCTCAAACACAAAATAGATGACATAATCAAATAGTTAAGTGCCAAATATACGACATAAGCAAAACCCATACATTAATGTATCTTAGGGAAGGCTATCTTGTTTGCACAATTAATCTAGTTAACATGATATAACTTCACAACACATCAACTCAAACACAAATAAGATCATGATATCCATAGCAGTGACTAACTAACATGTTTATGTTATAACTCATAAATAATTATCATTCATGCATAACAATCACATATGCAAAGTCAATCTAGATTAGTACAATACAATTGTAGGTTTTAACCCTGTACAGAAATTACCTGCATACGAATTCTAAAAAACACAGAAAATAAACAATGTGAGAGCATAACACATAAAACACATATACACAGAGATTTTACCCTGGATCCCAAAACCGGGACTACTAGCTTGACTTTTTATTATGTTCCTTTCAATGTTACAATGCATATTTATACATGCCAAAGCATCTAATACCATGGAACCATCGCGTCCAAAAAACATGTGCGAAAAACATGCACAAAACCATAGGTGGGTCTGCCCAACCTAACATAGGGTCCAAAACCAAAATTTTTTGGGGCGCTACCCTAGACCTTGTAAAGTGGGGTTACAGGTACCCCTCAAACCCCCTGTGACCTCCCCCGGTTAACGACGTGGGCTAGTCGTGGAAAGAATATAACACAACCCAACATTCTCCCACTTGTTGTTTTCTTTCCACAGGGGAGCACAAGAGAACTTAGTCATTTATCCGGCCCTGCAACGCCCATTGTTTCTTTACACCAAGAGAACTTCTCAGAGCTCACAGATTTTGTCAATGCATCTGCATTATTCTTCAAAGTTTCCACCTCTACTAGCAACACCTTTTTGTCTTCTATCATATCCCTCACAAAGTGATACTGAACATCAATGTGCTTTGTCTTTGAATGATATACGGGGTTCTTTGCCAAGAAAATTTCACTTTGGCTGTCACAGTCTATCCTTATAGATTCCTGTACTAACCCCATACTTGAACACAATCTCTACAACCAAACTGCTTCCTAGCTTGCATGAGTGGCTGCCATGTATTCTGCCTCTATAGTTGATAGTGCCACTACAGATTGTTTCTTACTCATCCAACTTGTTGGAGAGGTAAATCCCCTCTATGGATAGAGGTGATCCCTACTAGCCCAGAACGGGTCTAGCAACAATCAATCAATGCTACTTGGCAAGTTCCTAGTTGCAATTAACAAGTGGGTAATGAGCACCTACTTGGATTCCAACGCTATGTTTGATGAAGAGATGCTGCTCTCGCTCTTTCGCTCCGGCAGATCACAATCCTCCACTATCCTCGTGGGCGGACACCTGCACAAGCAAAGAGAGAACAAACACAAGCGTAAAATCTAGTAAAAGCAACTATACATCAGTCAGAAAGGATGTAATTCACATTAACCATTTATAAGACAAATGAGAATGGAACCATAACAATAGTCATCTATCTTTTCTTAATTAGAAACAGAGTAAGGTACAACCAATGTTCTGACGCTGAGTCCTTCTCTAGAGGGTCCAGCCAGCAAGTCTCATAAGCATTCACCCTTGAAGGTAGATCTCCCAAGACAAATAACTCTCTCTCTCACACAAGGCAACAAACTTGATAACCTTCCTTAAGCTCCCTAGCAATCCACCCTCAACACACCAAATGCCTATTAGGAGCAGCACTAATGCACTATGAATTCCTCTATGTCAAAGTCTATATGTTCCAAACTATTCCCTCCCCAGAAAACTAGCTGCTCATGGCAATGGTAGAGGTTTAAGTAGGAGAAGGAGTCTCCATGAAAGGTGGGAGGATGAGCTTATCTCCAAGGAAGGTGGCTCAAATGACGAAACAGACATGCCAGAGAAGGGAGGGTGACATTTACAAGGGCAACAACCAAGTCTGGAGTCATTTGGAAGGCCGACTGTTAGAAAAAACTCGCCCAAACTGGATCAACGCGGGTCCATAACTACACTGGTGCGCTGACATCGCAACTGAATAACAAAGAAGTTCATGTCAGCGCGATCAGATATGAATAACAGATGCGCTGGCTCATCAAATTCGACTAGCATGGGAAACAGGTGTACTTCCGCGCTGGCAGCGCGTTCGGTCTGTTATGGAGCGCCCATCAGTGCTGTTATTTTGACAAAATTCGTGCTGATAACAAAACTTTGGCAAAGAGGGTCATTTGGCCAATTCAGAGAGCATGAGCATGATGGATTTGATTTCATGACACAATAGGGAGACTTACAGGGAGACAGTGACAAATTACTGTGTAACAGGCACCATGAGCAAATAATTTGCATGTTTTTTCTCAATTCGACCATTTGAACCCAAATTTTTCCGGCCAAGGATGATCATTGACTTGATTACATTGTTTTTGCATGAAGAAAACGTGAAAAATGGTGGATTGGAAAGAACGCGAGCATGAGGATATTGACACTCAAACAATAGCTGACCCAAATTGCTTGGAGGCTTTGAGGAACTATGGGCTCTTAAAATTATTTCTTACACCAAGTCTATGGGTCCAACCCGAGTTGCCACTGTACCTGATAAATCTCTGGGATGTCAATCGGGAAATTTTCATGATCGGTGACCAAGAGCTGGAGTTGGAAACTTCAGACATTTATTTCATCACTGGACTATCCCAGAGAGGGGAACCAATTAATCTATATGGTTTGAGGCTAGTTGGAGCAAGTGTTACCATGCTACTTTCTGAACACTGCCCAGAAGCTCTCAAATCCAAAAGTGGCAAGATCGAGATTATGACTATTCGGGATCTTGTGTTGATAGTGCTAATGTTGACCATCAATAGAGTGGCTAGGTCTCGATCACTGCATGAGAACAACAAGTCAAAGTTTCAGTGCGTTATCGGCTGCACGCCGCCCACCATATTTAATTGGGCCGAAGCTATGAAAATCAACATGAAGCACTAGCTATCAAAAGCTAAGGTGGGAAACTTGAAGCAGTTTTGCTTTGGGTCTGTGTTAGTGACCTTAGTCCTGGAACAGGTTCCGTTGTTCCAATACCAGCTGATTGAGGTAGATCCACCAATGCCACAAGACCCACAGATGGTTTGTTTGAGTGAGTTGATGCCCAAGATTAAGGGGGGCCAACAAACGTCCTATAAGCCCGCCTTTTTCTCGTGGCTACGATGATAACTGATCATAGTGGAGGATTGGCCTTATAGTGGTCCCGACTTCTACAGAGATCTGGATATGCCGCTCCTAGAGGGAGAGGACTTTGATGACAGAGGTAAAAAAAACAAATAATTTTTTAATTTCTTGATGTTTTTTATTGTTTTTGAGATATATGTTTTCATGACACTTCGATTTTATGAATGCATATGTATGACCAGAACATTCTGCCGAGATGTCCCCGATCACTAGGTGCATTGCTTGGCAGTTTCATGTCGCTTCTTATTGGGATGGAAGCGACAACGAGGAGGATATTGTGCGGAATCTTGAGGGTTTGACCCATGGGATCCCAGAGTATTCCCGGATGGGTGATGTCCCATACCAGTATCAGAGGCATACGGTGGGGGTGTCAGATTAGATCCGTCAACTGATCACTCGCGTAGTCAGAGCAGTTTCATGCTATCATGAGCATCATTTTGTTTAGTGCATAGGTCTAGCATTCCACATTTTTTAGGCCTGCAAGCCACTAATTTATTTCGAACACACATATTATTTTTTGAGGTTTTAATGTATGACAAACATTACCAACACACACACACACATATATGTTGTACTTCCTTGCTTACTATGGTACAAATGTTTTTGTTTTTTAGTTTTTACATGTTTCGCAAATTTCTATCCAACACATAATTAGCTAATGTATATGTTAATTTATTCTGTGTCTAGGAATATGATGATATGTAATATAATCAAAATTTCTCTCTAGAAGATGAAGATGCAAATACACTCTCAATATTTGAGGGTTTCTAATGGAATATTTCCTGTTAAGTTGAAGAAAAACAAGTTGTGAATCATGGTTGACAACTAATGTCTGGATGCCAAGAGCAATAGCTTCTGAAAATGATTCAATAACTTCACTATACTCAACAATGTTATTAATTGTTCGACCTAGACATATACCTTGAATATCAATCAACTCACCATGGGGGTCATAATAGCCCATGTTGCGGATGATAGATTTTGGGTACGACGGCAAGCACCATCAGCGAAACTGATGTGAGGAGACACCGACATCTGCAAAGCAAGATAAAACATAATAAGCAAGAAAGATGCTTGCAAAATAACACACCAAACCACACTGTACAAAAATGAATGACACACTATTGTACAAAAGTAACCATGCAAGATGACCTAAGCATAGTACTTTTTAAGATAAAGCCCATTCCAGGGCTTGTCTAAGGGATTGCCCTCATATTCAATGAGCTCATAGGCCCCTTTTTGTAATATGTGTTTAAAAATGTACAACCCATGCCGCATTGGTTTGAAATTGCCTACCCCAAGCTTATCATTAGCCTGATCATACAAAAGAACCAAATTGCCCTTAGAAAAGGCTTGAGGAGAGGCAGATTGATCAAAATGGGATTTGACCCGCTTTTTTGTGCTTCGATGACCAAGGCAGCAAGACGACAAGTCTCGTCAAGTCGTTCTAGATAAAGAGACATTCTTCCTGGGTTGAGGTCTTGGGGAGAAGTTCGACAGCCAGCTTGAGGGATGGAATTTCTCACTCAATCGGTAAGTTTCTTCCAAATCGTAGACTAGCTAAAATGGGGTGAAACCAGTTGCGTCCTTGGTCAAGGTTCGGTAAGACCAAATAAATAAAAAGAGAATGAGATGCCAATATGACTTGTGCATCCCAATGGTGTGTTGAAGCATTGTGACCAAAACTTTGTCAACAGCTTCAACCTGGCCATTGGCCTGAGGGTAGTATGGGGTTGATCCATTGTGGCGCAAGCCCAATGTAGAGGTCAGCTTAGCCATCATGTAATCTCAAAAATGGGAGTCATGGTCAGTGACAATGGCCTGAGGCACTCCAAACATGGAAATAACGTGATTGAATAGAAATTGAGCCGTCGTTTTACCGTTTGCAGAGTATGTAGGCATAGGTTCGGCCCATTTGATGAAATAGTCCACAACAACGATAATATACCCATTCCCCCTAGTCGAACAAGGGTTACAGGTCATATAGTTGATGCCCCAATTGGAAAAGGACCGACAGTAATAACGAGGTGTAAGTGATTGGGTGGGGCGTGCATCTTACATTGATAAATTTTTCACTCATGGCACTTGCAAATGGCAAGGATGAAATCCTTGAAGATAGATGGCCAAAAATAAACAGTGCGAAGGATTTTTTTAGAAGCAGCATATCCAGACAGGTGACCGCCACATGTGCTAGAATGGAAGTCATTCAAGACTCTCTCAACCTCGTCAAGAGTTAGACAGTGGTGAAGAATTGAATCGACACCGATGTGGTATAAGGTATCTCCGATGATAGAGTAAGGTTGAGATTGATGCCGAATGCGTCAGTGATCATACTTGGTCAACACAGACCGAAAGGTGGATATCTGTTGATATACGATGATATCACCATACCAGGCATCGAGAGTGCTAATGAAGAAAAGAATCTCGTCCAGGAGCTTCTCATTGGCACCAGCAGAGAGAGAAGTGGAGGGAAGGGAGAAAATAAACTCAGGAAAGACCAGTGATTTCTTAGATTCGGTAGTAGTAAACACCAAATCAAATTCTTGGAGGATAACAATCCACTTTGAATGCTAGCCCCATAGCAACTGATGAGTCAGGATGTAGGTCATGGGGTTGTATTTTGAAATCATAGTGGTAGTGCGGAGTAGAATGTAATGCCGAAAGTGCTAAAGAGCCTGTACGAAAGCCAAAGCAAACTTCTCAACATGAGCATAACGCATTTCTGTGTCAAGGAGATTAGGATTGAGCTATTAAATAACATGTTCATTGCCTTCGTCATCATCTTGTACCAGCACCATGGCGATAGTACTGGAGGTTGTAGTTAGATAAAGGCAGTAATCACGATGACAGTTTGGAGGATGCAGAAAAGGAGCATTGATGAGGACAGTCTTTAGGTCATCGAAAGACTTTTGAGAAACCTCATCCCATACAAACAGGGTTCCTTGATTGAGCAACCAGGTGAACCCTGAAGCTAGCTCAACATAGTTTAGTATGAAATGATGGAGGAAATCTACATTTCCCTACAGACTCTATAATTGATGTAATGAAGATGGAGGGGATAAATTAACTATGGCCTTGAATTTAAGAGGATCAAGGAAAATGCCTTCCTTCGAAATGATAAAGCCAAGGAGTCACCCAGATTTGATGCAGAAGACACATTTATGTGGATTTAGTCGGATGTTATAATGTCTACAACAAAGAAAATTTTTCTAGATATGATCATGGTGATCATGGCGGTTACGATAATGAGTGAGGTTATCATCCAAGTAAGGTTGAACAATGTTTCGAATGTTGTGGAACGCATAAGACATCGCTCTCTGAAATGTAGCCCCAACATTCTTAAGGCCAAAAGAGAGCTTTTTGTATTCAAAGTCCCCCATGAACAGATGAAGGTTGTCTTATCTTAATCATCTGGTGCAATGTTTATCTAGTTGTAGCCAGAAAAACCATCCATAAAAGAAAATAATTCACTCTCGGCACATTCGTCAATGATCTGGTCAATGAAGGGAGTGGGGTAGTTATCTTTAGGACACACACGATTGAGATGATGGTAGTCGATGAAAATGCGAATCGTTCCTTACTTCTTTGTCATCGATACAATATTCAACACCCAATATATAACAGGGATTGGATAAATAAATCCAGCGTTCAGAAGTTTTTCAACTTCACCCTTAATGGCGGCTGCTTTTCTAAAGTGCACTGGATGAAGCCGTTGGTGAATACTTTTCGCATGAGGATAAGTTGGAATCTTGTGCATGACTATACTGGGGTCAATGCTGGGTATTTATTCATATGACCACGTGAAAACATCTTGGAATTCTTGGAATAGACGAGTATAGATCTTGATCTCTTTTGGAGAACAAGTTACCCCAATATGGAAAATTTCAACGACACTAGGTTTGACAAAAATATCAATTGCCATAGTTTGGGTAATGTTATCAATTTTCCCTTTTGAACAAACTTCATGAGTCATGATCAGTATCTGAAGTGGCAGGGATGGGAATTTAGAAGAGAACTCCTCAAGACAAATAGACATGACTGTCAGGTTAGGCAAGAAGGAGGAGCTATAATGAGTGTCCTTCCAAGGTACTTCCTCCAGAGACATTACTTCCATGATACTCTCATCAGAAATAAAAGTCTCGACTAAGGGATCATGGGATTCCAAAGAACCAAGCCATGGGGATTAAGAATATGCATCGAGAGGTGTTCTCATAAAAGTATGATCAGAGGATACCGAAGGTGAGGCCGAAGCAATTTCCACGTAATCAATTTCAGCAAGACATAATGGCTTAACCTCACCCCATGTATCAACAAGATCTAGAAAAGGAATGCCCCAAGGCTCAGACTTGACCGAAATCATGTTGACAAAGGCAACATGGGGAGGAGGGAGCGGAAATATTCCCATCACGACAGGATCTTTGGAAATTCCTGCACCTACACTCTCATAAGGAGCACTGGTGTGCTTGACATATGGGACATTGCCATCCAAGGAGGAAGAGGAAAAGAAGGATAGTTGGTTGTCTATGACTATGTTCCCTTGATGGGGAAAATGAATCACGCAGAAGAGGGAGGAGGCTACAACATGCATGACATCAGTGCAGCTCTGTCTGAGTAGAAGATCGTAGTTAAGATTAACATCAATGATCTCTACTTCAACATGTACCATCTTGCCCTCCAAGGTAATGGCAAGGTTGGGAAGGACACCGAATGGTCGCGAATCATGCCCGTCAAAAGCTTCTAGAGTGTTAGGGGATTGGTTTAGAGTAGGAGAACCAATTTCCTTCCAACAAGCGACACACATGATGTAGTTAGAAGCACCTTCATCCATGATGGTCCTATGAATGGCTTTCTCGTTTATGATTACCTGAATGAGAAAGGTAATTTGATGAGGTAAACATGGAATGTGGTTTTCCAGGTCAAAACAGATAAGATTAGAGTGAGTTGGATCAATACCCCCAATAGCTGACAGTAACGATTTCTGATGAGAAGGACAGCTTTGAAGGACCTCAAGAGCAGACATGGCTGATGGTGGTTGAGCCAAATATTCAACAATTTTATAATGTTGAGTAGCTCGAGCGTTGGGATTGTACGAGGACTTTCGAAGCACACCTCGAGAAGGTGGTTGAATGGTGGAATCAGGATTAGGTCGCTCTATATGGAGAGGACCAGAACTGGATGGGGTGGAAGAAGAAGGGGTACTTTCTTTCTCTTTCCCTGCTGACGGGGTAGAATTTTGATAATATTTTGACTTGGTAGCCACGTTGATCAGGGTACTCATCATGAACACTTGTGAACCCGAGGAAATGGATGACTGAGGTTAGTCTACCATTTGAGTTTGCTGGGATGGAAAGCGATATTTCAGGAAAGCTGGGGCCCCTTTGAGCAAATGACTAACTTCATACCATCTGGGACAATTCTTAGTATAGTGATCCTCCTCATAGATGAGGCATGGATACATAGGTTTTCATTGGGAAGTATCACTAGCAGATGGTTTAGGAGGACCTTGCTTTGGGGCATGGGCTTTACCCTTTCCTTTTCCTTTCTTCTTACCTTTAGAGGATTTATCCACTGCAGTAGACTGGATAGCGTGAACCTCCGAGGTTTTACCAAGGCTGAATGCATTACGAGAGGAACCATTAGGAGTAGTGTTGGAGACCAATTTCTGTTTAGAAGAAGATTTTGTAGGGGTCTGAGTCACTGATCCAATTACTCCATCAACAGGAGGGGTAGCGAGAGACTTAGATGTCATTAGATCAGACGATGGTCTGGGTGGATCGGGTAACACATCATATAACGTGTCAGACTGTGAATAGACAAGGTTTACATACTAGGCGCGTGCAATGGCTTGTTCCTCAGTGATGCATCCACCCATAGCAATGTCCTCAACAATTTTTTTGACAAATGATTTGGTAAACAACTCGGTCAATAACTGATCAGCAATTTCAAACTTAATCAAATGGAACCTACGTATCCATTCATGGATGTGATGAGAGATGTGAGTCGCTATGTCTTTCTTGAGTGACGGTAACAAATGGGTGTTAGTTTCATAGTGAACCGACGGCTAGAAATGTGTGAGAAAGGCCATGGCGAGAGTGTCAAAGTCATGATAGGTATTCTGAGGGAGCTCGATATACCACTTGGATACAGCTCCTATAAGAGTTTGTTGGAAATGACGAAGACGAATGGAATCATCAAAGTAGGAATTCGAGGAGCACCAGAGGTGATATGTCATCACGTGGGCTTGAGGGTCCTCTTTCGCTTTTCCTTCAAACTTTGGACAATCACTCGAAATATTGGATGAAATCAGAGGCCAGTATGGTGAATGAAGAATCAGGTCATTCGTGAGTCTAGACACATCTGGCAATTCCAGAGTAGCCAAGAATGGCAATTGAGTATTAGAAGGCATTTGAGGTCAACAAGGGTGTCCAACTGGCAGGGCCCATCCCTGCTAGTGAGTTTGTCCCCAAAGTGGATATTTTTCTCCATAAGGCATTTGATTTTGCCCCCAATGTAGGTTACCTTGCTCGTAGGGAGGATTCTGACCTTGAAAGCCTTGAAACTGTCCAGCCAGAGGCTGTTGGTAAGAAACATACTGGTTAAAAGGTTGTTAAGCCTATTGGCCTTGGACATATGGATTTTGCACCTCATGTCCCTGAGCATAAGGGTTTTGGACCTGTTGCCCCTAGACAAATGGGTTTTGGACCTGATGCCCTTGTACATAAGGATTTTACACTCGTTGTCCTTGGAAATAAGGATTTTGGACTTGCTATCCTTGGACAAAAGGAGGTTGAACCTGTTTCCCTTGGACATAAGGAGCCTGTGCCTGCTGCTGCAGGACTTGACCCTGGCCCTACCCTTGCAGGGGTTGACCCTGTTGATACATGTATCATGGTTGTTGCTGCCCAGGTTGACCTCATGGCTGCAAGAGTTGACCTTGCAGTTGTAAAGGTTATCCCTGTAGCTACAGAGGTTGACCTTGTGACGAAATAGGCTGGGAGGATTGCGGTGCATAATCCATTGGTGATTGCATGGTTTGTTGCAACTGTTGCGAGGGTTGCCCCTACGGTTGTTGCAGTTTTCCTTTCTGCAGCATGATCTAGCCTTGTTGCTACATGGATGGCCCCTGCTACAATGAAGGTTTCCCTTGCTACTGCATGGATGGCCCTTGCTGTAGCGAAGATTTCCCTTGTTGCTGCAAAGGTACCTGAACAGTTCCCGGAATGAAAGCTTGAAAGTACCCGAATTGTATCTAGCTATACCCATTGGGCACGGAAGATGGACCAGGCTGGACATAGGGTCCAAGCTGAGGGATGTATGATGGATTAGCCATTGCTTGTGGACCATATAGAACATAGGGAGGTTGGTACTGACCTTGAGCCATATTGGGCTACTAGTACTGGTCATGACTTGACCCAGACGGAGCAACATTGGGTGGTACTGGACATGATTTGACCCGGACGGACCAACATTGGGCTATTGGTACTGGACATTACTTGATCCAACAGGACCAGAAGTATTTGAAATGGCACCCAAAGAAGGTTGGTTCATCCCAACCATGTGAGGTAGTGAGCCACTCACACTGATTGTGCTAAACATCATAGAAACATTCAAGCTCTGCCGCCCAGGTGGTGGACCAGCTTGTCCACTTACTAAAGGGATTGAAGAACTAACAACGACATGACTTGAGATCATCGGTTGAACTGGATGGGTCACTTGGACTGACAAAACAAGAGGATTGGGAATGGTGGGTTGTACTGGGACCGAAGTAACTGCAGAAATCACCATTTGTTGGGTGGTCGGGTTCTGAATGAATGCACATGTGGTAGGCATAGCACCAGATTCCCAAATAGGGTTGTGATACAATGATGAGGTAGTAGGCATGCCTACAACCAACTGAGCTAAAGTCATGTAATTACGCGGTAACTCAGGATGGACACTAGTCAAAATGCTTCCCATGTAAGGGAAACCTTCAAAAGGGAAAGGATATTCCTACTTTTTGACTATGCGCAGAGTGGAAACCTCCAAGTGAGTCAGAGAGGAGACTGGGATTTCGCCTTCTGATTCCATGGGTGAAAACAAACGATGACGGACTACCAAATATGTTCGAGGGGATAATTCCAAAGGAATGCCCGGCTGACCGTATAGACTGCATGGACACTATGGTGATATCACAACAGGATCGATCAAAGGATTCATAGGATAAACAATCTGTCCAAGCTAACCCTCAGAATTCTGTGGACTCTTGGGAGATTGGATATGGTTATCCAAAGATTCTAGGCCAATGTCGGAAAGTGACCTGATATCTTAAGGGGGAGGATGAGATGACAAAGTTTGAATACTCTGAACAATTCTAATCTCAACACCTTGGTCCTCAATCAACTATGGCAATTTAGGAAAAGGATCCTCAAACGATATTTTAGACAGAGGAGAGGAAGAGGAACTAGGTGAACCAGTTAGTTCAGCCACGATGATCTTGTCTCAAATAACCAAAAGAGAGATTGATTTCAAGGGCTTTAAAACGTATTTAAAGGTATACTCACAATGTGGCATAAAAAATACTAACATGGACGTTATAAGATCGTGGACAACAATTTTTTAAGATGCAAAAACAAACTGGTGCTTTTTCATGTTTTAAGAGTTGTGAAAGAAGCAAAGGTGGCTCTATCACTTTCAGTTTGGATGAGCTCGAAAGGATAAGCACTCGGGTGATATTTTATATTTAGGGAGTCAAAAAGATAAAAATGACTACCCATGATGGTCTAGGTAAAAAGGATTACTACGTAACCGTGAACGGCAGAATACCTCCCGACGAACCGAGAAGTATGGGAAGGAAATCTGCCTGAATGCTTTGCTCGGTGTATCACATTTACAAGGCGATAGACTCGACTTCCTATAGATAAAGGATTGCAACCTAGTGGGGTATCCCTTTATATACTTGATGGTACGGGGAGCACAAGTCAGCGCTACCGCTGTCTAGTGCCGAAGCGAATGACAACTGCTAAGTTTTAAGATGCCAGAACACGTCTCTAGCCTAGACCTTCGAAGATGTGATCATTAGATTTCAAATTCACTTTAGTTTAATTGAGTAAATTTTAGAGTTTATCTTCAAATTATGTCTCAGTTTTCAGGCCTTATTAATGTGACTCAAAAACACCTATATGCAGCTAAATGAGACAAGACCCTTTCAATTCGATGAATTGTCTACACTAATGAGAGTAGAAAACACACTCAAATGCAACAAAACAAGCAATCGAAATCAAAATGATTTTTCACAATTTTTCCTTTTGAAAACAAAAATGATGAAAAACTCTTTCCAATTCCTAACTTTCCTATCAAATTCACTTCAAGTATCCGTTTCACTAGTAAGAGAATTCATTTCTTTCTCAATGCAAATAATGATGCAACTCTAGCCTTCAATGATGCTAAATAATGTAACATATTGATGCAGCAAATTACAATTACGTATTTTTTAATGAAATGATGGAATGAATCTTTTACAAACACTTCAATGAAATATTCGCAATACAATGAATCACAAGTAAGCACAAAAGAGAATTCCTTTCAAAACTAATGAAGCAAAGATTGAACCAAGAAACAAGATGAGCAATGTGATCTATGCCTGAAAAGAGACGCTCAAACACTAAAGGAAACTTTTCAAACTTGTTAAATGGAAATCGAAACAACAAAAGGACTAATCAAATGAAATGCAAGGAGAAAATTGACTATCGACTTGACTTTATGAGAAGGAAAACAAGTGAATGGGTGATGACGTAGATGCCCTAGGGTTATACACCAATTAAGAACTCAAGAAACCAAGTGAAGGAAATGAAAATCAACAAATCATACAAACCAAGCTAAAAGATCTTTCTAGCGAGGGAAAACATATTCAAAACAAGCTGAGAGACAGAAATCAGAAGGGTAAGACACACTGGATATGATCTAGGGCAAACCTAACTGACAACACACGTCAAAAGTGGCCGGTGCGACTTTTTTTGAGAAAATTGCACTGATCAGAGCAATTGTCAGAAAAATAAATGCGCTAATCGAGGATTCAAGGAAAAAAATAAAATTTTCAAAGGCTAAGACCAGATTTGCCACTGCAAATTTCAGTCTCAGAGTAGTAAACCGGTTAAAGCAGAGAACACTAAAGGGAAATGGTGATATTAGAAAAGTTCACACAAAACCATAAAATGACAATCAATCAAACAGAAGGATTGGTTCCTGTTGTGGTAGAACACAACCCCCCCATTTTTTTATATATTTTACGTACTCAAATAATAGGTACCTTTCTTATAAGTTTTTGGCTAGCAATCTTTTTTTATTTTCATTTAAGATTGTCTTATAATTTTATAATTTTTTTAATATTTTCATTAGATTTGTGTTTTGATTGTTTCATTGAATCTGACTTTTAGCAAGATTTCCATTGATACTTGTTTTGTCTCATTTGGTCAATCAGTTTGTAAATGCCACCTAAATAAAATTGGATATCTTTCACTGCCTTGACCTATTAAAATGTATAAATTATACATTACCTATGTTTCATAGATTTATTCATTTGTAAATAATTAATTTTCAAATTATAAATATAAAATTATTTTGTAAACAATTTTTTTCTTTTACATAGCCCCCGAGACCAAAAATCAATATTTAAACCACCTTAATTAGAAAACAAGTGGTATACATAATAGTCGTTTTACCATTCTGCTAGTTACCTTATATCAAAAGTTTCAATTTTGAAACTCTTCCAATATAGTCACATCGCAAGATTTTCCATTACACTACCCAATCTATGGATCTTATATGAGTATCAACCTTAGCTTATTAATTTATCAGATCTACTCATATCGCAATGATTACAACGAGCATTTCAAAAAACATGCGACGTGACTCACCGATGCGATGTGATAACATAATGGCATTTTCCATCCTAATGGGCTTTGAATATTTGGTTTTCAAATATGTTAGAAACAAGTTTAAAAATAAGAAGTTAATATAATTTAGTTTTGTAATGTAAAAATATATATTATATT
>APFE030772022.1:0-15334 GCA_000404065.3 Pinus taeda
GAGATGTTGGTGGGGTACTTCCATTTCTCAACTCGACAAATAATTCTTCTCCTATTGTCATAGCTGGATGGGGATCCTCCGCCATTTTATGGTAGTCTCATTCACTAGAATACTTTTTTATTCAAACATAACTAGGTATTATTACTACATCACCTAATTCATTTTTCAATTATGTACATTTCTAAGTATTGTTATGGTGGTTCCTTTAAGTCCCATTTTGAACTTGGGCTCCGATACCATATTTCATGACCCTCTTTTATATTTCATGAGCTATCTTTCTACCCACTTCTAATTTGATGATACCAAATTCCAAACTTTACATGGTGATTTATAGCTTCCAAATTCGTATCACTAAGGTTGGCTCATAACAAAACAATTTGAAATGTTTCCTATTTGAGTTTTCCTAAGTCCTCTACCTAATAACATATGAATATCATGATATTTTAATTTCTTGGGTGGCATCCACACTATAAATTTCCTTGATAAGGCTTCTATAAAAAAATTATGGTCATGTTTTTGGTGGCTTGGGAATGCTAACCTTCCTATTCGATTCAATGGAGGCCACAAATGCATATTCAAATGGTCATCACGTGACGATCAATGCATAGATTGGTGTGAATGGTGGAGATTGATTTTTCTAATACAAGGGTGGAAACCCATCTCTTGACCCTAACCTTACCAATCTACACAACCTCTTGACTCATTTTCTCTTGTCGAGTTTTTGGAATGGTGTCAAGATGGTTCATCTTCGCCATGATGTTTCTGGTTGCACTGACATCTAGGTTTGGCGGTAGATTACATGGTTGTTAAGTTTTAATGAAATGCTCGTTGGTAGAGGCATTACTTCCCTCCTCACCAACCATCGGTAATATTAGCCAACCTTTCATTGTGATTCCTTTATTTTTTAGCCCCAAATATTTGAGTTACCAATATTGAGTCTTCATTTGCTCATTTTTGTTTGGGTTTCAAACTTATTCTAGAATTATGGCTTTAGCAAAACTCTAGCACCCTCATAGTGTAAGAATGACCTTCTAGTGTTACTACGCAGTCACATTTTGTTTCTAGGTAATATGCTTTCCTTTATATTCTTGTGCGAATAAAAGTATACCATTTCATTTCTCCTAGATTTTATATTATGTTGAGGATTTGGGTGTGATTCCATCCTTTCTCATTCACTTATTCTATCATTTTAGAATCCATATAATTCTTATTTGTATATGTCTAATTTTATTCGATTCCTGTTGAAGCAATGTTCCTTCCTTCAAGGACACACAGGTATCAGTCTTAAGGGTCTTGTTTTTCTTCCGCTGTTTCATTTTATGGGTCCTTAAAAGTCCGGATGGGTGTATATATCTTCATGAACATCCTAGACACTAATTAATCCACGGTTTATGATGCAACAAGATAACATGGGTTGAGCTGTGGCTAGAGGTAATTGTTCATCGGTTTTGTATATGTAGTTTTTCATTAATGTGTTATAATCTATCTCTATATTTTGGACTTATAACATGTTTTTTTCTTTCCTATTCATTTTCACGGTTACAGGTAAGAGTGTTGTGTGTAGACTTATTTCCAGTGTTTTACTTGGCCAAGACATCTGCTATCACTAATTCCACTCTCTATATTTCTATGTTGGTGTCCATTAGGCTTCTCATGGACCTACTACTATCATCTATGAAATGGGTGGTGTCTGGTTCTAGTTGTGTTAGTGGTTATTACTTCATCATCATACAGTGGAACATTCTTTAATGTTGGAACAATACTCCTTTCACGGTGTTTTGCTTTATAAAGGTCTTTGGCCCAAAGTGAAAAATGTATATATGTATTTTTTATTTTTATTTTTTATACGTATTGGTCATAATATACTTCTATGGTTGCAGTAAAATGTAACTTGTTTTTTGTTATGGTTTCTTTTGGTTAATGTACACAACTAGGTGTTTAACATTTTAATGGTTGTGTAAAGCATCCTTCCTATGATATATTGGTTTTTTGTATACCACGTTCCTCTGTATACCATGTTCCTACCTACCTTTCATCCCTGTTATTATCATGCCATTTATTAAATGATTATTTCCAGGATACAATTTTTATGGTTGTTTGACGAAATTTTAGTTCTCTCATGAATCCATATAAAGCTACATCAAGGAGTGCGCCTATACTGGTAATTTCACCAGACTTCATCATAATAGAAATTCTTGGATATATATATATATATATATATATATATATATATATATATAATATATATATATATTTATATATATATATGTTCTTACCTTGTTTAATACCAAAGGACTGTTCGTAATACATTAGGTTGTACAGTTTTACTCATGCACAGATTCTTGATTGGGTAAACACAATTTTTATTCTCAGGGAGCAAAGGTTATATTGTCTACTCATCTTGATGTTTATATTGAAATATAATAGCCTCTAAACATTACTACATTAGCCTAGATACATATATTAACTATTCCTAAATACTTGCACCATAGTGACAGTTTGCAACTCAAGGGTAACTCTGGCATTGCATTCACCTCATGCTACAGATGAAAATAGGAAATTATTCCACTCACTCCACGCTATAGATGAAATTAGGGAAACATGCAATCACGAGTGCCATAAAACTCATTTTCTTCTGAGACAACATTAGCAAGATTAGAGTCCTTTAAATAGAAAATTATAAACACATACAAATATTTTCACTTATCTACCACTCAAAGTTTAAACACACTATTAAATGAACCTCTCCACCCTTCCAATGAGAATTTTGGCAATTACTTTCAATATTCTCCCCCCAAGTTCCTCGTTTCCCACTAATCAGTTTTCTTCAAGATAGCAGTTATATTGCTTCAGCCTCAGGACTCTAGGTCCAGCCTACAAATGAGTATTTCCTCCTCCAGGGAAGTCTCTCTCAAGGGTCATTCCCACTGAAAACTCGGTTCAACTCAAGGAACCCATTTCTGGTTCTCCAACTCCCCCCTTCCTCCTTCTCTCTTATATTTTGTAAGAGGAAGGCAGGTAAGGAATAATTGCTTCTTAACTGATCATTGATAGTTGATGAGTGAAAAGAGAGTTACTAAGGTTCATCAATACTTCTTTGGATATTTCATAGAAACTATATTAATATTTCTATAACCTTACTTAATTAAATTTAAAATTAATAACACCACAAAACCAACTTGATTATCTATTTACTCAATTGTAATAGTAAAAACAAGAAAATGTTTATAAAATAACTTAAAGGTCTGAAGATTTCACATCTACCCCCCCTTAGCAGAACACTATCCCCGGTGTTCATTCTTCCATCTGCTCCTGGAATAATTCAAGATATGCCTCCTGCATAAACTCTCTATCCTCTCAAGTGGCTTCTTCCGAGGTGAAGTGCTTCCATTTCACTTTAACTTGGATGATAGCTCACCTCCGCAATGTTACTTCTCTCTGGTCAAGTATGTAGAGGGGTTTGACTAGGAATTCTTCTTTAGTTTGACCTGTCATAAATACACTGTTTATATAATTGACATGCAAAAAGAACTATATTCAATAATAGATTTTGGGGTTATATATATATAAATATATATATATATATATTATATATATATATATATATAGATAGATATATAAAATATATATATATCTAATATATAAACACATATATATATATATATATATATATAAATATATATATATATATATATATTATATATATGTAAATATGTATATTGTATATTGTAATGTATTGTATATATACATATACATATAATACATACATACACATATATAATATATATATATAATATATATATAATATATATATATATATATATATATAAATAATAGATATATATATATATATAATATATTTATATTTATTTATTAATATTTAAACCTGAAGTTCTTGCCAGTTTATGATATTTATTGGGTCATACATGTATTTCTTTAAAAGGGAAACATGGAGTACATATGAACACAAATGTGGCTAGGTAGGGCTAACTGATAGGCCACTGGCCCTATTCTGTCTAGAATTTTGAAACGGCCACAAGACCGAGGAGGTAACTTGGCACATTTCCCCCATCTCAACGTACTCCTCTTAGGTTTAATTCACACATACACATGATATCCTACTTGGAACTCCCAATAGGTTCTATTTTTATCAGCATACGATTTTTGCTGGTCTTGAGCAACCTTCAAATTTTATCGAACCTTTTTCATGGTTCTTTCCATTTCCTCTAGCATATTTAGCCCTAATATCATCTTGTTCTTAGGACTGTCCAAGTTTGTAGGGATGGTACATTTCCTACCATAGAGTACTTAGAAAGGGCTCATATTAAGCGATTCATGATAACTATTGTTGTAAGAAACTTCTACCAAATGTGGATACTCTTCCCATTTTCCAGTTTGATGCATCACATACATGTGCAACATGTCCTCGACCACTTGATTCACTCTTTCGGTCTGCCCATTGGTCTGGGGTGATAAGTGGTGCTAAGGTGGATTTATGTACCTAGCTCAGTAAACAATGCTTTCCAAAAAGAAGAGGTGAACTTACATCCTGATCATATATTATGACTTGAGGCATACCATGCAGCTGAAAAATCTCCTTCATAAATATATATGCTATTTGGGTTGTTTGGTACGTGGATTTGATAGGTATGAAATGAGTTGTCTTTCTTAGTTTACCCACCACAACTATAATGGAGTCATTTTGTCCTTTACGCCGAGGTAACCCAGCAGGGTGTTGGTGCTCAACTTTGACTTGTTGATATTCCAGACATTTGGCTAAATATTCAGCAATGTCCTTTCTCATACTAGGCCAATAGTAGTTTTTCTTGATAGCAGAGAATAGATTTTGATAACCTGGGTGAGCAACAAAGGGACTTCTCTGAAACTCATCTAACATGATTTGTTTTAATGAGAATTGATTAGGAATGTAAATATGATTTCTGAACAACAATAAATTTTCAGAATTAATACTATACTCTTTCTGCTTCATTGAACTTTGAGTAGATTTTTCTTGCTTCCAAGGGTAGCTATATTTAGGGTCCTTTTGAGCTACTTCCTTTATTTTTTCAACAAAATTTAGTTCCACTTGACTAAATGAAATCCCGTAGACATGGTGCAGCTTCGTACTTAACGCATCTACCACCCTATTTTCTTTCCCCTTCAAATGTTTGATTTCAAAATCAACTTCACTTAAGAATTCGGTCGACCAAGCTTGACTCGCATTCAAGGTAGGCTGATTAAAGAAACTGGTTAACCTATTTTGGTTTGTCTTGAGCAAAAATCTTCTCCTCAATAAATAATGCCACCATACCTTTAAGGTGTGAACCACCACAATTAGCTCCAGATCATAAGAAGAATATTCTTGTTCATGTTCTTTTAACTTACGGGATTCGTAAGAAAGAACCTTGTAATTTTACATTAAAACACCACTTACGCCTTCTTTGCATGCATCTGTGTAGACTATAAAATCTTCTTCCGGATCTTCAATCTTTAATACTCAAGCTGTGGTATGTAATTGCTTTAACTTTTCAAAACTTTGTTGACAGTCCTGGGACCATTTGAAATCTATTCCTTTTTTTTTTGTAAGGAGGTAATTGGATAAGGAACTTTAGAAAAACCCCTTATAAACCTTCTATAATATCTGGAAAGAACCATAAAAGAGCGTATTTCCACCACATTGGTTGGGACGAGCCAATTCATGATGGTCTTTATCTTCTCCAGATCAATTGCTATACCATCATAGGATATGACATGTTCAAGATACTGGATATGATCCTTAAAGAAGTCACGCTTGCTAAATTTGGCAAAGAGTTGGTTTTCTCTTAAAATTTGCAACACTATCCAAAGGTGTTATTTATGTTCCTTAATACATCTGGAATACACCAAAATGTCATCAATAAATATAAGGATGATTTTATCCATATAAGGATGGAAAATACCCATCCATCATACTCATGAATGTTGTTGGAGTATTAGTAAGTCTGAATGGCAATACTACAAACTTGTAGTGGCCATAGTGTGTTCTAAAGGCAATCTTGTATATGTATTTTTCCTTAATTCAAATTTGATGATATCTAGATCTTAAATCAATTTCTGAAAATACCACCGCTCCTTTGACCTGATCAAAGATGTCACCAATTTGGGGTAAGGGGTACTTATTCTTAATGGTTAACTTGTTCAGTTGTCTGAAATCTATGCAATGCCACAAAGTACCATCCTTCTTCCTTATGAACGAGACCAGGCTCCCCAAGTGGATACACTGGGTTAGACATACCCTTTATCTAGCAACTCCTCTAGCTGTATTTTGAGTTCAGTTAACTCAGGAACACTCATTCTATAGAGCACTTTGGAAACTGGGGCAGCTCCAGGGACCAATTCTATGGTAAAGTCATGGTTCCTCTTGGATGGTAGTCGGGGATTTTCTTCTGGAAATACGTCCTTAAATTCTTGGATTACTGCTATTTTCCCCAAGAATGACATTTTATCTTTGGGGTTTGTATACCATACTTGAACCACATAGATTTGATAGCGTTTACTATACATCTCGATAGTTGGTGGGTTGTAATAGTTCGTAACTTGACTTCTCTTTTAACACCTTGAATTTCTATTCTGGTACCATCATTTGATACAAAATCAATGGTCTTAGCTCTACCGTTTATTAAGGCCCATTACCATTCAAACCAGTCCATGCGTATCAAGACATTATAGTAACCTAATGGTAGTATATTTAAGTTTGTCCTAATTTTTTGTTCTGCTAGTTTTATTTCATAGTCTTCTACTTTTGCATTGACTCTTCTTTTTGCACATGTGACTTGTTGAACCAACCAGGGATTCTTAAATTTTGAACTTTTTAGGTGGCAAAAATCAACTATTATGGGAATGAAATAGCTAATGCTAAAACTTGGATCTATTAAAATGGAATTAGGATGATTGAATATTTTACTTTCGAGTTCCACCATAGAGGGTTGATAATCTGCTTGGTGATCTTCCAATGCTACGTTAATCCGAGGTACGCTTCGTGCTATATAACCGAGAGTAGAAGCCTTGTGAACATTTGCAACAAGCTCTGCTCTCCCTCTATGAGGACAGTTCTTGTAGAAATGGGGTTCCCCACAGCCCTAGCACTGTAAAGGAACATAAATAACACCTTGGCGGAAAATAGGCGTTGAAGACGAAGAAAAATGCATAATGAAAGGTGGAGAAATACAAAGCTCGGTTGGTAGGAGATGATTATTCCCAGGTGCCAGGAATTGATTTTGGTGATGTTTTTTCTCCTATTGCCAAGGTAACTTATATTAGATTACTTTTATTTTTTGTTGCTGCTTTTGATTTTGAGGTAAAACAGATGGATGTGAAGACAACGTTTCTTCAGGGGGATCTAAAAGAGGAAATCTACTTGAAGAAACCTGAAGCCTTTATGGTAAAGGGTAAGAATGAACTAGTATGCAAGTTAAAAAAATCTTCGTATGGGTTAAAACTGTCACCAAGGATGTGGTTTCAAAAATTTGATACATTTATATGGGGACTTGGCTTCACCAGAAGCAAAGCAGATCACTTTGTGTATTTTAAATTAATTGGTGACCATGTTATTTATCTAGTCTTGTATGTGGATGATATGTTGCTGGTTGGAAATGATAGAGAAATTATGTAGGATTGGAAGACCCAATTGTTCTCCAAATTCGACATGGAATATATTGTGCTGCAAACTATATTTTGGGCATGGAAATTAAAAGAGAATGGGAAAAGAGGAAGCTTTCGTTATACCAAAGGAAGTATGTTGAGACAATATTGCAAGGGTTTAATATGCAGGATAGTAAACCAGTGAAGGTTCATATTCCTATAGGTGTAAAGTTATCTGCTGAATAGTGTCCCGAGACACAAGAATAGGAAGAAGATATGTCCCGTGTTCCATATGCAAGTGCAATCGGTAGCCTGATGTATGCGATGATTTATACTATACCAGACATTACGGAAGCAGCAAAAGTATTGAGTAGGTTTATGTCTGTTATCACTTAGATTTTCCCTGAAGTTGTGAGAAGAGAGAAAGGGGTCCAAGGTAACAACAAACCAACTTTTAAGTACAGAATCTAGCCAATCTATACTCGGAGAGGGCTCTGTCTTTTAGATTTAGCTTTGTTTTATAAGGTATTAGGCTAGTTATTAAAGCTTAAGGGTTTTGATTGTGTTTGGTAGTGAAATTCAATAGCATATGGGTAGAACTGAATATTTCAAGCCATTGGGCTTATCGAGTCAGCAGAAGATGGCTTAACTGGATTTGGCTTTTCAACAAGGGATGGCTTCACAGGGTAAGATAGCTAAATAGGGATCAAATGGTAATTTGAAAGGATGGGATGGGTTCAAAAGGGAAGAATGGAATTAAGAATCCTTCCACATGTTTTGAGAAGAGGGAATTTGGATGATCACCAATAAAATCAATTAAGAATTTTTTATTAAATGATCAAAATGATAAACTAAGAAGCAAGAGCAATTAAGAATTCCTTGCCTATGATAGTTTAGAAGAAAACATTTATAATAAAAATGATTTTGAAAACAAATTGCACTTAAGCACTTTCTGAGTTATACTTTTTCGTTTTAATATTCAAATACGAAATACAATTGAAGTATTAAACCAGAAAACAATAACACATGAGATATAGTGTACTTATTTGTCCGGTGTTTGACACGTGAATCCTATGAAAAATCCTTTGTATTAATTCTTCATCCAACAAACTATCCAAGAGTTGATCAACAACACTTTATTCCAAAGTAATCAATTTTACAGAAATGTCTAAGAATCCACACTCAATAATTTGAATGAGGAAGTATTTATACAAAAGTTTTGCAATAAAATATCTCATAACAAAGAGAGATATATTCTAGGATGACTAGCTATATGTTACATAAAAATAGAGACAAATGATCTCAAAGATAAAAGATAAAGTAAATTGATAGCTTATTGTTTCTGTTTTTCTGAATGAGCTGGAGGCAAGCCCTATGATGAAGCATCTTGTTGCCTTCCTAATAAATCAGTGTTGGTTGTTCTGCTTTTCATATTCTTACTGATACTCTTTGACTTGTTTTGATACTCTTTACCTGTGCGATCCTTGTTTATCCTCTTTTACCACAATTGACTATGGTAACTAATGAAAATTTACTTTTCTTACCAAGGATAAATCACAAAATTTATGTCATATTTGTCCACCATTTTTCCTGTAGTACTCTGGTCCTTTGAAGTTTCCTAAAGATTTCATTAGGCTCTGTGTATTTAACAAAATTGGGCTGAATTAGAAACAAATACTTTAACTCATGGTCAAGATAGAAATCGTTCTCTAGACTGTCATAGAGAACTCTGACTGTAGGTGGTACTTTTGGTGTAGATATACTAGTTGATGAACTGGCCTAGTTATCTACATATTGAGCCAATTTGTCAACATAGTCTATATGTCTCATCAATTTATCATTGATTACTAAAGGAACGGGTAGCCCTTTGTTGTGAAAAACACCAAATATTTCCATAAAATCATTGATTTCTTCTTGCATGTTTTCGCATCTTCTTTCCAAATTCTACATTAGAGACCTTTAGGTCAATACCCTCTTGATTTCCAGAATAGTCCCTGTTTTGTCTTCAATGCCCAGTTCTTCTAGCTGGTACTTATTTTTGATATTCAAAAAGTTTATTAGCTTGGTGGCTTCCCTAGGCTTCTCTCCTAATTCTTTCTTTGCCCTTTGAATTTTTTCAAGAGCTACTTGTACCAAATTAATTCGTTCAAAAATTACTTGTATTGAGGGCCAAAGATAGTTTATTGACTCAGTGATATTAGTTCAAAGAATCTTTTTAATTTTTGCTAAGGGCTTATCAAAGGTCAGGTTTTTCTCTAATGATTTCACCTGTTGTGCTAACCCTTTATTCTCCCTCACTTTTTTAGCAAAATTAATTTTGGAAAAATCATATTTTTGTTCTAAGGTAACAAATTGTTTTTTGCCTTTTGTAATTCTGAGACTTGGAGTTTCATCTCCGCCATTGATTTTATCAATTCATCTATGCTTAAACTTGAAGTTCTTGCTGGTGCCGTTCTTGTACTTGTACCTATGATTACTTCAGTTGTGATTAAAGGGACACTGGGTGCCAGAGTTGTTGCCAATGTTGAAGGGATCGCAGTGGAGACCACTGGTATCACATTTGGAGGCTGAGAGGTCGATTCTCCCTATATTTCCTTCAATGATTTTTCTAATTCTTGTTTAGTCTTCTTCAACTGTCCATTAAGTTTGAGAACTAAGTCCATAAGCTCATCTTCAGACCTATTTGTATAATCTCGGCAATCTGTGGATTCCTTGATGGAGATAATTTTAATTGTTTCCATAACATAGTTATGTATTCATCTTTCTTTTTAATCAAAGCTTCTGCAACCTTAACATCTTTTGGGTTATGGCCTAATCCAATAACCAGTTCTTCCAAAGATTTAATTCTTTTGTTTTTGGCCTGTGAAGAGGCTATTTCTAGCTGTAACTGAGCAATTGTATTATTCGAAGAATTTTCTAATCTTTGGGCCATCATAGCCTTACCGATTAATTTATAATATATCATTTCCCCTGTTTACTTTTGTAACTCAATCTGATCTAGGGGATGAATTTCTTTTGACATGACCCTAAAATTTGTTTGAAGATTATTTGCAATTGTCTGATGTTGTTGTACTTTGGGCTTGGAGAGGCTTATTTGCATTTTACCCTCCTTGATGTCATAGGCTTACATCAACCTATTATGATTGGCAGGAGCCATTTTTAAATATTGATTGTAGACGTGGATCCTTAATGGCTCATTCCTAACTTTTATTTCTTTGAATTTATTTTCAATATCCAGGTTGTCATTTCTTGGAGGCTTAAACGATGACACTTCAGAACTTTGTTGCCTTTCTAGTTCTTGTCTCTGTGAGCTGGAACGTGTCCCCCCTGATGGAAAAGTGCGATGACTATCTACACTTTTTTCTTTGACTATCTATTGTTTCTTCAAAAAATTCCTCTTCTGAATGAGGATTTACCCTATGCCTTTTAGCACCAGGCTAGTCTGATGGGCCATGTGCAGGGGTAGCCAATTCCCTCTCTCTCTTTTTATTCCTTTCCTCATTTAGAGGAGTCTGCAAAATTGGGGGCTCTGCCATGTTGACTTGAGTTGTGTGAGCCTGTGTTTGAGCAGTTTCCAGTTGCTCGGACATGGTTAACTGCTTTGTTTCTTGGGTGCTGGTCTTTGGTTCTTTTCCCTTGGATGTCCCTACAAGTGATGTACTGGTCTCTTATGAGTGCCTTTGTGAGGTATTAACTATTGAGGCACTAGTCCCTGATGTTGTTCTATATTGACTTGCTCACTATCTGTTTTTATTAGGGTCCCTTGCCTCCATGTTGGCAAATTTTTCAATCTATGGGATTCTGTGATGCAAGTATGGTGACAGTCTATTCTTCATTCTTCTATCATAGATGAAACTATGGGGATCATAAGGAATCCAATTAATTTTTTTTTTTTTAGTTTCAGATGGTCTTCTAAAATCTGCTCTGATGCTTTCCATGCTTTCCCTATGTTACAGAGGAAAGGGCCTAATTGATCCTTGATCCTTAGTTGTGCTCTCTTCTTAGCCTTAGTAAAATGAATCAAGTCTGAGTTTATTATTTGTCTGTAGTATTCCAATGCAAACAGTCTCATTGGAACATATTTTGGTATCTTGAAAGGTGAAAGCTCACACACATATATCCTAACTTCTGTATGGTTCTGCTATAAATACCAGTCACCCATTCTATACTGTTTGGAGAGCTAAAGGATTTTTTTGATTTCATCATTGGTTCTAAGGGGTGAAATTCCTACCAGTAAGGTGGTAGCTGGATGAACAAATTGATCAATGAACTCATTATATGAGTAAGGGTTGGATCGAGATTTATGAAAGATGGAAGTCCAAAAGATGACAGACCTTGGATTACCCTTGGTATCAAGTTTGTTGATAGAAAATGGGAATTTGTCGGACTGATAGTAGAGCATGAGGTGATATATGAAGGTGGTATACCTGAAAACCCATTCATTTTCTAGTCTCATGAATTGGTTATGAATTTTGTCAGCAATAAATGAGGCATAATCATACATAACAGTAGGGGGTTGTCCAGAGGTAAAAATAGACATCAACACTACGGTCAATTAATTCACAAATTCACTAGTGTTGATTCCCATAGCTGCAGATATCATATCAATTATGATTTTATCTATATCTGTGAAGAAACCTGACCCATAAGGAGGGGGATCTATAGTCTGGTATTGCTTTAGAGTGAAAGTTTGGTACAGACGATTAAGTTCAGATTGGGACATTTTGGTTGCTTTCTCAAGTAAATTCCAAATGGAAATGTGAGTGAGGGCTTGACTTGGGTGAAATTGGAGCATTTCATTGATTGATTCAGTAGTTATTGTGAAGAGGACTATTTGGTTGGGAGACATGATTGCTCTACGGTTTGGGTCATAATTGGCATGTCATTAATGGATTATATCTGGAAAAACATGCACAGAGAGTAGAAAGTACATTGGGAGGTTGGATTCCCACAACCCCATGACATCATATCCATTTAAGTAGTTATCTCTACATTGACAAAAGACTTTGAGGTGATTTTTATTAGTGGTTAAGTATTTTATTTGGAATTCCTTACCTGCTAGAGGCTGATAGTTTAAATCTCGATGAGGCGCATTAATGGGTGCAATGTTCAGAAATACCGGGGTTTCCATTTCTGGTTCTTGTGGATTCAGAAAAGAGATTGTGGTTTTCTTTGTGAAATGGGTAAAACAGAGGGCCTGGGGGACTTATATGATGAAAATAATAACAGAACTATAGTGAATTTGGGTCTTTTTAGTTACTTTACAGTGGAAAACAAGTATTTGCAAGGTTTTTGTTGGAAATTTGATAAATACCTACTTTTTGCGGGATGGGTAATGGAATGCAGGTACTAGGTGTGGCTAAATGACTCTGGACGACTTCGACTGCAAATTTTGGAGCAAGTTGGTGACTGTAAGCTTAAGCTGGTTGACCTCGATATTTGTTTACATGGGCATATAGGCTCATAGAATAAAACAATGAAAATGACTTGTTTTATTTTATGTACAAAGTCAAGGGATGGCGGGTTTGGGATTAGGATGGGTGACAACAATAGGGAACGACATGATGTTTTTTCATTTAGCTAAAAGGTGGTAAGAGGGTTTATAGTGCACCACTTATGGGGTCGAGCATTATTTGGCCTTGAGCTAGCGATTCCATAGAATGGTTTACGCATGGTAGGGGTATTGTACATGAAATCGCTTTGTGATCACATGCTAACGTGTGGTCAAAAAGGGTCGTGCGATATGTATAATAGCCGTTGTATCTCAGGGAATTCATTGGATGATTGATGGGGTTATAAAGTGATGGAAGTTTATGCAAGTGGGCCCAATATAATTAAAGATTATATAATGATATCGGGAGTGGCAGGATTGGCTGCTGAGGCTATTAATTGATCATGAGGGTTAATTAATCTCGTTTTAATATAGCAGGGGGTTAGGGCTGTTAATTAGTTATTGAGTATCTAGTTAATCCCTTTTTAACATGTATTATGGTTATATTTTAACCAAAGGGGTGGGATATATAGTTTTTTGGGATATTTTTTACATAATTAAAATAATACGGGAATGGGTAGATTTTTATAGGGGAGTTATATATTAATACGTTTGGTAGTTAATATGATTTTGAAATGGAAAGCGCTAAGTATAAAACATTTGAGGTGTGTATTTAAACTGAGACTAAAGTGAAAAAGAAGGTTTTCATGAAAATATTTTAATTTTCCTAATTAAAATAGAAATTTTACTTAGGAAAAAAATTATCAAGATGAGTGAATGATTTATGAAGGGATATGCTTATTGATGAATGGGTTTAAGTACTTAGGAATTATAAATTATTGGGTAGAAGGTCCAATCCCTCTAGAAGTTAGAGAAATTCTTTGAGCCCCTCTAATTTAATAGATACCATGGTACTCAGGGAAAATTAGTGAAAATTTAGGGAAAATGAATAGGGAAGTTAATTATTCTGACTTTGGTTGTTTGATATGCCTTTCATGTATTGCATGTGTTTACCTCATGAATAAAATAAAATATTTACACATTTGAACATCATCATTCACCACATGTTATTTTGCAACCATCATCTACTTACCCTACCTGCTTAACCTAGTATTTTTACATCTTTATTAGGGTGCACTTAGACTGGAAAACCTTTTTCAAACTTTCCTTTCTTTTACATGGTAATGCATATCTAAGTCTACACTTATTACATCCAAGGGCTCAGATTAAACTGTTGAGCTCCTTTTTCACTCTACCTATCTCTTTATCTGCCAAGATTATACTATTTGGTCATATCTTTATTCTCTATTTCTACAACATGAAATTGAAAAATGAATTAGCCAAGCTTAAACTATTTGACTATTCATAAATTGTGGCATAAGTGACAAATTACACATAGTTGTTTATTTTACAACAATAAAGGAATAGTGGCATTTAGACTTGCACACTTTCTTGGTCTTTCTTTTTGTTGGGGTTCATTTTCTTTCATTTTTTGACCTTTCTTTATTCTTTTCACCCTTTGATATTTCTTTTAGGGTATACCCTTTTTACATTTTTTACATTTTTTGACTTTTTACAAATATGGAAAACCTTTGCAACAAGTGAAGGTATGAACATATTACATAGCTCATCAAGCCAGTCATGATATATGACATCTACTGGTATAGGGGCATAATAGTGCCTTCACTTGGGGATGACTTTTCCTAGTGAAAAGTCAAGAACAATAGATCAGATGGCCTCTGAATGACTTTGACTGTACTATGCATTCTTCTTCTACTTGCTACTTTATTAAATGTATGACAGGAATACTTTTGAAGCTTATGGCCTTCTCTTCAGGCTTCAACTCCAAAAGTTGTCGTCCAATCAAAATTGTGACCTTCCAAGGGATATAATATATACATGTTAAAAACATGGTAACAATAGTATGTAGGATCGAAGTAATGCTTTAACATCCGACCATTAACTGGCCCTTCTTCTGCTTCTGTACCATCCAAGTTCTTTAGAAAATATGTATTATTTCCTTGTAAAGCATAGATGATCTATGGTGCTTTCCATAGGAATTCAAACTTCCCATGTTTCCCCTTATCCTCTCTTTTGGAATCCCATCTTAGCACTTTATCTCCAAGGTAGAAACCTTCTACCTTGGTTCTTCTGTCAAAAGTCTTCTTAATCTTCTCCTGCAATACTTGAGATCTTTGGTATACCTCCTCTCTGGTTTGTTGT
>APFE030772035.1:11754-22233 GCA_000404065.3 Pinus taeda
TTCCATTAGTTATTTTATTTATCAAATGATCTTGTCTCGATTAGGGTCTTCACTCATTTTTATAATTTTTTACTTCCCTCCTTTAAAGTTTGACTTTGATTATTTATTTATTTATTTTAAAAACTAGCTGTTTAATATAGCGGTTACTTATTAATATTTGTTTTTAATAAATTAATAAACTAATATCACAGTTTAAATATTTTGCAAAAATTAGTAACATTTGGTTTTAATAAATTAATTTAAATATTATTTTTCAAGAACTACTAATATTTGGTTTTAATAAATTAATTTAAATATTATTTTGCAAGAACTAGTAATATTTGGTTTTTATAAATTAAATGAAATATTATTTTCAAAAACTAGTTGTTTAATATAGCCGTTACCTATAATTTTTTATTAAATTAATAAAAATAAAATTATTATTTAATAATATATTTTTCAAAATAGCCGTTATATAACCATTACTTAACAATAATTTGTTTTTAAATATTAATATATTAATATTTTAATTTAAACATTATTTTTCAATATAGCGTTACTTGAATTATGTTCTCTTATTTGCTCTTTATTTTAAGCCTTTGATGAACCATTACTTGTTGGTTCCGAACCGCTGTCGGCAAAAAAATAATCTCTACATGTGATTTCTAATGAAAAGACTTTGTTTTAAATTCAAACATATTAAAGAATTAAAAAAAAATGAAACAAATTAAAAAAAAATAATCAAAGGCAAATTAAAAGTTTTTAATTTTAAAAAATCCAAAGACCAAATTTAAAAATATATTATATATAATTAAAATTTAAAAAGTTTAAATTTAAAAATGAATAAATAAATAAGAAAACATTAAAAATAATATAAAAAACAATTAAAAGTAAAAAATAAAAAAATACTCCTACTCCTACCTCCCAGCCCTCCCCTTCAACCATATCCCTTTTCCTCTTCTCCTCTCCCTCCCTCACCCCTCTTCCCCGAGGGGAGGTGGATGAAGGAGGTAGGGGAGGTCGAGGCGAGACCCGCACTCAACCCCCTCCTCCCCTCGAGGCCGCAAGATGGGGTCCAAGAGTGGAGTGGGGTGAGGGAGGCAAGGTGTTTGGGGCCAAACCCGCACTCACCACCTCCCAGGGCCACACCCACACTCACCACCTCCCCTCCACCACCTGTCCCCCTGCTCCCCTTCCACCACAAATAAATAAATAATAAATAAAAATAAGATATATATTCAAACAATTAAAAAATTCAAAAAATATCAAAAGCAAATTAAAAAATAAATAAAATTAAATTTAAATAAATTAATATATAATATATATATATATATATATATATATAATATATATTAAAAACAATTAAAAAAACGTTAAAAAGTAAAAATAAAATAAAATGAAATCCAAAATAATAAAAAATTAAATTTAAAAAAATAAAAAACTAATTTAAAAACAATAAATTCAAAACATATTGAACGAAAAAATTATAGAGATTAAAAAAAAACAATCAAAGAATAAAAATATTTAAAAAAAAACAATATCAAGCAATTAGAAAAAAAATTAAAAATTAAAATTAAAAAGCTTAAATATAAAAAATAAAGTAATAAAATAAAAACATTAAAAATATATATAAAAAACAGTTAAAAAAAAATACCACCACTCCCCTCTCCCACCACTCCCCCTCAACCCCATCCCTTCTCTTGCAAAAGATTATTTTCAGTTGAAATTTTGATAATACCTGCTCATTCTACCTGTAAACTAGTCATTCCATAGCCCAGTATGATGTGTACCATAGCCCAGTATGATGTGTAAAATTGTCAGTCCATCATCAAAGTTGAAATTCTGCTCAGGTTGACCAAAATAAAAAATTCAGGTCATGAGGGGTTGTTTTATAACAGTGAGATCAAACACATTTCTGGTGCAAAAGATTATTTTCTGTTGAAATCTAGATAATACCCAACTTCAATGATTCATTGAAAGTTTTTTTTTTTTTAAATGGTTGAGAAAAAAGGCTCATTCTGTAGCTAAATATGTTGTGTAAATTCTACAGCCTAGTATAATGTGTAAAGTTTTGAGTCCATCATCAAAGTTGAAATTTTTCTCAGGTTCACCAAAATAAAAAACTTAAAAAATTTAGCCTCCCTAATTTCTTGTGTCCCTTGAAATTAAAAGCATTTCTAGTGCAAAAGATTATTTTCAAGTGAAATCTGGATAATAAGCAACTACAATGATTAAGGTTTTTATTTTTTGAATGCTTGAGTAAAATGTTGGGTGAGCCAACAATCTCATTTTACAGCCCAATATGATGTGTAAAGTAAAGCTTTCAGTTAGCCCATCAAACTTGAAAATTTTGTTCAAGTCTGCAAAATTAATATATATATATATTATTAATAATATATATATATACATTTAAATAATACTGGCTAGTATAAAAATTTACAAGTGAAAAAATTAAATCGTTGTTGACTCATATTAAATCCCTATTTAAAATAGATATAGGTTGGTAATTCTGTTTAAATTATTGATATGAAGTGAGTAGATGCAAGTGGAGCTTCGGATAATGAAGTAGAGAAAGCCTACTGAAGGTGTTTGATACGGATCCACTTTGATAATGGCTCTGCATCTGAAAATGCTACAAGACTTGCTGAAGAAGCTTACGTTGGTCTGCTAGATCCTGCAAGACGAGATCGATACCTACAGAAAGGCATGTAGACGAGCGAACCGGAACCCCTAACCAGTTCCAAAGAAAGGCTAGTAATTACGAAACATGGGTTCGTGACCTTCTGTAAAGAAGGCCAGGCAACAATGGATTTCAAGCTGGGAGTTGTGAGTCACGAAGCGGACTTCAATAACATTCCCCCAGAAATAGTTGAATGGGTCGAGCAAGCATGGAGGAATCGAACGCCTGACCAATTATTTGCTTTCCCGGCGCCAGGCAGGTTTCTGGTTGTGTACATCGGGTATACAAAGACTGAAACGTATGCTACAGAGGATTTGGAATTTCGTATCTCACAAGTAAGAAACGGGAACAGGATCGGTGTGGCGCAGAATGAGAAATGGGAGTGCGTGTTGAGAAGCAGGTGGTTGGAGTCGAAGGATGGGGTTGGGGGCAACACGAGTATGGATTCCGTTGTGAAGACTCGTGTGGACGCTGAGAGAAAACAATGAAGACTCTATGAAAGAGCTTATTCATTACATTACAAATCACATATATTCATACAAAACCCATTACAACTATTCACTTGCTGCTATTTATTATCTATCTTGACTATAGCGGCTTCCCTCAACTAAAATTAAACTTGGTGACGAGGGAACCGTGGACGGGGTTTTTGGCCTCAGTAACTATTAATATTTTAACACTCTCTCTTAATTAGGAAAACCTAAATTTTAACTTGATTATTAATTTAAGTTTCAACTAAGCTTACAACAAAACATTTCATTTTTGTCTTCTTGCTAAAGGATGTTTTAACACTCCCCCTTAATTACGAAGACCTAAATTTTAACTTGCCTACTAGTTTAAGTCTCAACTAAGCTTACAACAAAACATTTCATTTTTGTCTTCTTGCTAAAGGGTCCGTGCTTGTTCATTTAGTGATGTAATTTCATCTTCACCTTTCTAGTTTTCCTTACGAGCTCCTTCAACCTCTCTTTGTTTATGTACTTAACATTAGCAACCTCTTCCGAATTGGGATGCAAGACAACACCCTGAATAGCGAAAACAAGAGAATCCAACCCATGCTCTCCCCACATTCCATGAGGAACCACCAAAACGTAGTCATCTTCGAACATGAGTGGCCTCTAAATAACATCCATGGTCGTATCTTCCACAGTCACAATCATCTTGAAAGAAGATCCAATCAAACTTCTAACAATTGGGTTATGATAGAAGCAAGTTTTACTCTGAGTGATTGCTCGAATCCCTCATCAAAATGAAAATAAATTAATACTAGTAATTGCACCAGATGTTGCAAAGGAAATGCTGTAAGGCATAATCGTAGGAAAGATTAGCATAGTGTAGGAAAGAGTAGCATTAAATTGTTACTCTTCTATGATGATAGTGAAAGTGTCACCAGATGAGAGTAGCACTAAAATGTTACTCTTCCATGATGATAGTGAAAGTGTCACCAGATGTTGCGAAAGGGTGTAAGTAGAATTTTAGATGTTAGTTAAGGATGGGGGTCTCGAGAATTGCATCATTGACATGAGAAGAATATCCACAGTATCACGTTCTCTCTTTTTGGTTATTTAGTGTAGTTGCCAAAGAATTCACTATAAAGGTAGAAAAGATCTCTATCCTTAGAAATTATTTAGCAAAAGACCCTAATTCAATATTTTGGTTAAACATCCATATGTATTTGCACTTGCAACACTTGGGTTGAAGTATTTGTGTACTTAAAAGGTTGGAATTTATTCACACCATATTCGTATATGTCAACCTTATTTGGGATTCAAGATTTTCCACAATTAATATAGCTTTCTTGGGTTTCATTCAGATCCATTTACATTGTTCCCCCAATTCAAACTCTAGCAAACATTTGTATCATTTCTCCTTTGATAAGTGTATGGACTAGATCGTAGTGACCCGCATCAAATTATTTTGGATAAATTTTAAGAAGATCAAGTTGAAGCCAAAATATGAATCTTTTGAACTTAAGGATTTTGAAAATATCAAATTACCATACTCTACCACAAGTACGGTAAACTTGAATAATGAAGATGAACACATTTAGTCTTTGATCCTGAAAGGACTCTGAGCCTAGACTAGGATACCAAAGATCTTTTAATTGATGATTTCAACAACCCACAAAGAATTGAAATTCAAATGGCTTGTCCAAATAAAAATATTCATGAGTTCACTTTTAACTAATAAAGCTTTAACATGGAACATTATTCAAAAAATATATTAATTAATGAGCTCATGCTCCTTGGCTGTAATTTTCTTTTCAAAACACTCCATGTAAAAATAAAGGTACCTTCAAAATTGTTGAATGAGTTTAAAGAGGAACACTTCTTTGAAAATTTTGATGAGATTTGTAAAGGTGGACTTCAATACTTTGTCAACCTCTACCTTTTTTGAAAACTATTTATATTACTTTAAATTGCTTGTTAATATTTTCATATATTATAAATATATGTTACAAGTTGGTTTACTTAATTTCAAACGTTGTAATGTTTCTGCTTCATTATTGATAACAACATTGAATCTCCCAATACAATAAGTTTTCCATTTAAACTAATGAACATGATGGTGAAGATGGGCCATACTTCAACTTTGATGGGATATGAATTACCTGAAATCTACATTCCACAAAAAAAAGAAAGTTATAAACACTAATTGTATATAAAATATATGTCAATGTGTTTTATAGTCTCACTGATGAGGCACACATTAGCTCTAATCTACATTTTAGAAACTATAAGTCAAAAGTAGAAAAAATCATTATATGCTAAAAAGTAAATGTATTTAATGTGTTTTATAGTCTCTCATTTATATAGATACTTACCTTAAGTACTATATTAGTATAAATATATATAGATATAAGGGAATTGAAAAAAAGATCCAAGATTTTCTCTATGTTTTAAACATTAAACTTATCCACTACTTCAAGAGTCAAAATTTAACATAAATTTATTTGTATAAATACAACAAAAATTGGGATGGATCTCCATCTAATATATATATGACTTAATTACTTGTTTTTTATTAAAACTCACTAGGATAAAAACTCTCAGACTTCTAAATAATTCAAATGGAATCTAAGAAAGTTTGGTGCTTTTAACTAATTCTCGAAGTTAACAGGGAAATTGCGCTTGTAATATTTGACTAGATATAATACTACTACTTTGAATGGGGCCAACACGAATCCACTGTCCCCGTAAAGTTTCCAATAGTATATCTACTCTGATTTATTATATGGAGATATTTGTATTCAACTAATATCACTACTTTTATAGAGAGATCAACATGAATCAAATGTCGACAAATTCACCTCAACTAATTCCACTATTGGATAGAGATGGACACGAAGCACATGTCAACAGATTTCAATATAAATATGTACTTCATAGGCACAATTAGTGACTTTGATTTACAAGAAACTCTCATGTTCATATGGACCCATTTAAATAAATTCCATTATTAGAGAGAGATCAACATGAATCAAATGTCAACAAATTACCCAAAAGAATGGAAGTAGTTGTTGAATATTTTCAAATAGTTGGAAAAATAGAATTGTTAAATTCAAATTTTAATATAAATATATACTTTATAGGCACAATTTGGGACTTTGATTTACAAGAAATTGTATGCACATATGGACTCATTTAAATAATAAATCATCGATATTTTTATATTAAATTAAAACACCTTAACTAAGCATGGAACGAGGAAAGATTGCCTTGAACTCTACACTTTCACCCATTTCCTCAAATATTTATCAAACCTTTTCAAATCAAAGAGATCAGATAAAAATAAATACAACTTATATACACTCATGGAATATTTCAACCACTCCCTCAAATATTTATCAAGCCTTTTAAAGCAAATAGATTTGATAAAAATCCATACAACTTGGATACACTCATGGAACATGTAGGGACTATCATGAAACCTGCAATTTCAACCATTCCCTTGAGATTTATCAAGCCTTCTAAAATAGAGGTCAGAGGTCAGATAAACAGATACAGTTTGAGCACATTCAACATGTGGACTAGTTTTCTCATAAGTAATTAATATGCTTCATTCAAATGTTCAATCTTGGAAGAAAATCACATCGAGGCTCTAGGTAGGTCTTCCTGTTGCATGTAGCTAGTAGCTATAGTTTCTGAGTAACATAATTGAAATTTCATAGGCTAGCCAGTTGACCAATAAAAAGTCAAATTGACCAAGATTATATATAAGCAAACTAAGGAAGAAATCCAATAACCAAGTCAATATGAAAATTGACTAGATAAGAAATTATGGAATCTTTGATGCACTAATGTTTCATGTATAATAAGAATATGAAATTTACTAGAATTTTTGTTACATATGGATGAATGGCATGGTTATGGATTTTTTTCCTTTTCTTTCTATGAATTGTTTTAATGCATGATATGAATCAAATAATATTGAAGGGTTATTGAATATGTTGATCTCTAAACTAGCTTAGCCTATGCCTCAAGTCAAAATTTACCTCTCAAGGGATTGCTACCTCCATTTATTTGAAAACTTAGTGAAGTCAATATTAGACTACAAAGTTTCCTTGTTAATTAGCACTTGTTAACCCTAGCCTTTGAAATTGCACCAAGGCAATGTTGACGAACATCAATAAATCAAACAAACCTCGAGTAATGTAAAGTTTATTGGGAGCCTTGTGACTATAGAGAGTAAGATACCATAAATGTATTGAATAATTTCAATTTTACATAAGCTTATAAGGGCACGACCTTGAATACCAAACTATAAAACAATATGAAATGGTGCAAAACCTACAATTCATAAGACCTTAACTAACTAATCAATAATCTTATTTACATTGATTTTCTCCAATTAAATATTTCACATTTTAAATAAACATTATATACATAAAACCTTAACAATTAATAAATAATATTATTTAAGATGATTTCCAATTAATTATTTTACCTTTTAATTAAACACAATATACTCAATAAACTACACACCATTCAAACCATGATGTAGAATCTTACTCCATCATCCTTATGAAAACTATAATGATTTCTCATTAAAGCACTAGTCTAAAAGGTTTGGTATCCCGTGTTTGGGTGGTGTTTTCCCCATGTGGACTTTCCACTTATGCAACATCTTAAATCCACCACCAATGGAACTTATACAATCATTTGCCTTTGGTATCCTAACTCTCTGGTAGGATATGGAAAGTTAAATATCATTCCAAAAGCAAAGGGCCATGAAAGGGGCACGAAAGTAACTACATGGGAACTCAAATATCGTTCCAAAAATAAAGGGCCATGGAAGGGACCTAAAAGTACCTCTTCTTCTTGATTTTCAAAATTCAAAACATTAGGCACATCACCCAAGCACTTCTTTAAAACTAAGTATGTTCACTACCCAACCCTTTTAAGAAACTTGTGGTATAGGCCTTCCTCGTGTCTCTTTCTTCATCAAAATTGTCCAATTATAGTTTAAAAACAATAAACCAATGCATATTTTTTTTTTGAGTTTTGGAGGCCAAATAGTTTAGTATATTGCCATTATATAACTATATTTTCCATTAGTTGCAACATCCAAATAAGGTTGGGCTTCATTCCATGCATCAATCCCTTGTTTAGTACAATGTGGAATATTTATCATTAAATAGAGATGTTGGGCATGGGATCCCCCGAAGGGATGTTTTGGGACTTAAAGCACAAGTTTTGACCAAGTCATGTTGTAAAAGCTCTGCAATTGTGGGCATGGGGTGCGAAAATATGATAGAGTCACAAGGTTGTCTGCCCTAGCTTTGTAATGTAATGTCGGCTGGATAGACCTACTCATGGTCTGAGGACCATGGATTTGTATAAATAGAGCGAGGATCTAAATGTAAAAGGGAACTAACAAATAACAAAGATGAAAGGATGAGAAGTATAACTGATTGAATCAAAGTGTAAAGTGTGTTTGTGGGTCGTAGAGTAGGAGAAGGCTCTGCAGCTATGTGCACATAGGCCTAGTAGTCCGCAATTGAGTGTGTAGGGAAGGTCAAGTTTGTAATCATTGAAAGAATCAATAAAGAGAAGTTTTGCTATAATTTTGTGTATCTTTCTCTAGTTTAACGCACGATTGAATATAATTTACGAGTATACTGTTTATTTACTGCGCAAACCAATATGAATGTTTTATATTGTTAAGTATAACTTAAGACATTCAAGTAGGTGAAGATAATTAACTAAGATTGGAAAATACGTAAGATCTTGGGTAATACCGCAGAGCGTGGCTCACAGCCCCTGGGTAGGGTTGCGCGAAGGCGGTATATTAGGCCACAAGGAATGAGAAAGTGTGCGAAGCAACCTGTGTGCAGGGATGAACAAAGGACTAGTCGAACTCATCAGACATCTCCAAGGTGCAGAAACCCAATTCTAACACCCTCCCATACTACTTTGGGTGAGACCCCAGTCCAGGCTCTGAGGATTATTGCCAAAAGGGCTAGTAGTACCAGGATTTGTTTGGATAATTAACTTCGAACCTGGGTCAGGCCCCAACAAGCCAACAAATGGTTCCATTGCTGGGAGTGGGATCTGCTTAGAGATGTCTGAGGCCGTATCACTAGAATCTGACAAAGAAAGGAATTGAAGAGTGATTGGATAGAAAGATTCACGAGTTCGCGGCGTAGGAAAATAGGAATCCATGATTATCAAAGTAATAGTGGTTAGATTGCTACTTGTATACGGAGATCTACAAAATTTCTTTGCATCCTTCCCTACTGAGTTGTACAAGTGGATCACAAACCTATTAGATAGCCAAGGAAGGCATAAACTCGACAAACATATTGTGTGGACTCTAGAATTAGTGCACTCATTAGAAGCATCCAAAGATCAGATCATGGGCGCTGTTGATCACTAGCTTGATCGAATCATAGGAGGATTCATCACTGAATTCGCAGTATGTACTTCAGTTAGCTATAGCGAGGGAAAATGATGCTTCCTTAGGGACCACGAGGTAAGTACATTAAATCTTTGAACACTTGGATTAAAATGCTACTGCGTGAAAAGCGGGTTATGCGAAAAAATTGATGTTTGGGGATACGTGAAGTGGGAGAATATATAGAAAGGAAGGTATCATAGAAATAGAGACTAGCCCCTTGATTTCACCTCTGCAAGGAGGTGAAGAAGAGCTCGTGAAGGTCTCTCCAAGAAGTGTGATCAATTTGATAAGGCAGAGAATTCCACACATACAACCACACCCACACCACCACTAGTTTCACTGTCTTCACCCCCTACTTCACCCATCCCACCTCCGCCACCACCGCAAAGCAGTATGGCTAGTGCGATAAAGCTACTAGTGTTCAAGGGAGTAGGGAATGAAGATACAGAGTAGTTTTTGTTTGTGGTAAAAGTTGCATGGGAAGCACAGGATGTCACAAACGATAATATAAAGAAGGCAATGTTGTTCAGCGCCCTACAGGATCGCGCATTGACCTGGTACGTTAAGCATTCCAATGACAATTCAAATGCGAGGATAGTGGATATCCAAGATGCACCAAACAAGGAATTTAACAGGCCAAAATCAGAGGCACAATCGATCATTGGATTCTGTTATGAAACCAGCTCAAGAAAAGATAGAAAAGATAGATCAACGCCTTAGAATTCAGCCTCTTCGAGGGGGCAACCTCCTTTACATTACATAAATGAACATTCTTCGATGATACAAATGACAAAACCTCCTTTCTATATAAAGGAGTCTAAGGAGTCATAATATAACCCAGCTGACCTAATAATAATAATATAAAGCCACAAAAATAACAATAGAGGGATTCTATGAGGCACAGTAATAACAATATGGGG
>APFE030772044.1:4800-15096 GCA_000404065.3 Pinus taeda
CTTGTATACACATCTTCATTACTTGATGATGAGTCTATCATATGCTGCTGTCGTCATATGCATAAAGATCATATAATATAGTTGATGCAAGTCTCCTATAGTTCTTGGCTCTCATGTGGATGAGGATTGCTACGGTTGATGATCTTGAGCTAAAGATACATAGTACTATATACAGTATGCTGGATACATGAATGATTACTCAAAATTGCATTGTTGGAGACATGATGATGATAAAATGATAGATTGATACTTACATATGTTGATTGATACTTACATCTGTTGATTGATACAGATGTCCCTGAATGATGAGACATGGATGATATATAAGATCATGTAGATCTTGATGTTGATGAGATGGCTATGACATCTTTCAAGAGGATGAGTTGATATCTATATGCAAACATACCTCACTATAGGACATTTACAGGTTGCTGATCTGGAAATGGTTGTGCACGAGTTTTATGAAGAACATCCGCGTATATACGCAAGTTTATGTGGATGTAGTCGCTTATATGGTGTTTTTGAAGGAAATCAGTGGGAACAGACTCTGGTTGAAGGAAGTCTGATATGGGTCTGACATAGCCCATTTGAAATAGGTTTAGGGGGAGCAGATAAAATTCGGATAATGCATTGTTGGCGTTATATTAGAAGCTTTTGGTTCAAGTACTCAGTTGTTGTTGATTTGAAGTAGAAAAAATGCAGAGGGAGAACAGAAGGAGAACATGGTTGATGATCTAAATAGTGATTGTCAGATGCTGCTAATATTAGTTATTGATAACTTTCATAGTCTTGCTCAAGATATTTCGTCTCTATGTCATATATGTCTTTTGTTATCAAGGTCATGTAACAGCCTATTTTGGTTTCCCCACTATGCCTGGGATGAATGACGTAATGTACTTGTTTATCATGAGTAAACTTCTAGTGTATGCCCACTTGGATGGGTGGATGAGTCAATATTTGTATATCCTCACTTGGTTGAGAGATGGATGTATGTATGAGTCTTTGGTGATAGGAAGGTCATTTAAGATAGAGTCATGTTCTTCTTGTAGAACATCTTTTTGCAGATCTTACCTACAGTCAGGGGGAGCATGAACAACACACTTCAGCAGTGCATAGACTTAGCATGTACTTAGGGGGAGCATGGAAAAATTGGTACACCTTGGCATATACAAAGGGGTAGCTCATTCAAAAATTTTAGCAGGCACTCAAGGGGAGTATGTACAACAAGGGAAGAGAATATCTTGGTCCGTCCTTTGCCCTTAATGTCAAAGGGGGAGAGTGATTTGGTATTGTTGCCATCAAGTCCAAAGGGGGAGATTGTTGGCATTATGATACATATGGTGTACTTGATGGCAACTCACTCATCTCAGATGATAAATTATAGCGCAGAGAAAAGTTCACGCACTTTCATGCAGAGAAACATTCCTTTCATGCAAAGAAAAGTTCCTTTCATACAGAGAAAAGTTCATGCACTTTCATGCAGAGAAAAATTCATGCACTTTCATGAAGAGAAAAGTTCCTTTCATGCATAGAAAAGTTCATGCACTTTCATGCAGAGAAAAGTGCACGCACATGGGAAATATTATGGTTGGTTCATGGTATTAGTCTGACAGTTTTTGATCCTATGGTTTTGGTCCGTGGTATTGCATTCAAAAGAGTTGAACCCAAGTATTGGGTCCGTGGTATTGTTTTGTTATGGTTTTGTACCATGGTATTGAGTAAGGCCTAAGACTATAAAAGGAGAAGAAGATCATTAGGCAAATGCATGGAAAAAGACTTGAATATCTGATGTAGTATGAGTTCCAGTATGCAGGATATGGGTTATGATGCATTGCTTGATCTGAGCTAAGGAGGGATCTCACCAATTGATGGAGAACAAGATCTAAGGATAGATCAGGATCAAATGGTTTGAAATGAATCATCTTTATATGGTTTGATCATGGATAGACAAGATCTAAATTATTGATGCATGTTTTATTGTACGCATGTTATGATCTGGGTATGTCTGATGTCTGAAACACCCGCAAAGTCATGATTGAATAAGTATAGATCTGTACGCGGTTTGGCTTTGGTGAAAGCGTGTATATACGTGGGTTTGATTCATCGTAGTAGCGTAAACATAATAAAGTATGATGTTTGAAGTTGCAGTTGGGTTTGACTGTTATTGCAGAGTTCTGTAGTCTGGTCTGTGTTCCAGTGACTGTATTGTTGACAAGGTTTCAGTGTTTTAGTGATTCAGAAATTGATGATGCTGGTATTGATTGTTTTGTGCTTCAGTGATATTGATGGGTCCAGTATGAAAATTGGATGAAACGTGGCCTTCTGATTATAGTGTTGTGCTTCAAGAGTATCCAGTCTGAAAATGTATGAAACATGGTACCTGGAGGAAGAAAGAGAAGGTTTTTTCCTTCTGTAGGTCAGCACCTATGTACTAGTACATCAGCTAGTACAAGAGCTAAAGGGGTGGTAGCTCCCTTCCAGTATCAGCTGGAGAAAGAGTAAAGGTTGGAGCATTTCAGTAGGCCGGCACCTACGTAATAGTAAGTGGATTGGCTAGTACAAGAGCTAAGGGGGTTGTAGCTACCTTCCAGGAGAGTCTGGAGAACGAGAGAAGGTTGTAGCCTTCTGCAGGTAGAAGCCTGCGTACTGGTATAAGACTGCACCAGTACAAAACTATTGTAAAAGAAGTTTCTTATTAAAAGAAGATAGAGACGACTTGCAGTAGGTGGTTTTCACCCACATTGGGTTTCCACCTTATATCATGGTGTTCATGTGTGCTTCTTGTGTGTGATGATATGTTCTGTTTTACTGCACTTGCTTACTATACATATGGTTAAAGAAGTTCTGATGCACTAACTAAAGATCAACATTTAATGGATTAATTGAATCATAAGTATTCTAGATATACGCTAGTTGCATTAGACACAGTTGCGTTGAAGTAGCATATAAGTATCTAAGTATGGAAATGAAAACGTTTTATTGATTTGATAATACTGATTCACCGCCCTCCTCTCAGTATTATTTCCAACACAATATGACGTTCACAAATGCGCAACAAAGTGCATGGTTTGTAGCATCCTTGACACCACACCTAAGGACAATGTTGTCACAATAGAAGCTTTCAACCCAGGCCGAACCGTTGGAAATGGTGATGAGGTTGCATGAGACCCCGATAAAGGATCTGGAGCTGGGAGTTCAACAAATTCACGCGTAGCTATAGAATCTTTGCCTAGAAATGCAGAACTTGAAGCAGGACAGAGCACCATGGCCAGAGGCGCACGATGAAGTATGGTGTATAAAATGTAAAGGTCAGGGCCATGACAAATATCATTGTCTATTATTTGCAAACTACTTGGAAGGAGGGGGACTAATGCCATTGAGACCATAGGCACAGGCAGGGCCATGTGCAGCACCTACACTGTGGTGTGCAATCTGTCAAATATGGGGAAAGCACATGACGGATAATTGTCATTTATGCAGAATTATACACAGACTCGCCATAAACTATTTTATAATTTTTATAGATCGGTGGGCCATGACAAGCGTACTTGTCACAAATACAAGTTAATGATAGAGTGAACCCCAGCCTATAGAATGCAGAAAGAAACGCGAGGCCTCGACCTAGTCGCAGGGATGGCACGCTCTAGATTTCAGGGCCGAGGTCGAGGACGAGGAGGAATGGGACCAGGAAGGGACCGCAAACATCTGATTTGCTACAATTACGGAGGACTAGGACAATATGCCCATGATTTTATTAATCCAACGAGAATTTCTTATTCATAGTGATCATTTTGATCATGAAATGATAGATTGTCCTACGTTGATAACACAGATGTGCGAGAAAGGGGTAATCTAGTTCCTCCGACTCAGAATATCCAAATGATGAAATCTGAACCCCACGGTGAAGACCCTGACGTGAACATGATGCTCAGAAGTGGTGCAACCACAGGGGAAGATAAGGGGAAGTAGCCCGAGGAAGATACATGGGTTCGCAAGGCTCCTGCTAAGGAACCTGAGTTTGACTTAGAACATGCAAAGGAGACGTTTATGGAAGCTAAGAAGTGCTTCATGGAGGCCTCCACTTCAGGTAGTGATGATCAACTAGAAAAGGGAATGGATCCTTCCATGTTTACTACTTTTCTGGAGACATGCATGAAGATGTTGCACAATAATAGGGCAGTTAAAGGACTACAAGAGCTGATCACTAGGTGCACAGGTTTGGGTGAACCGCATGTAGTCCAGAAACTGGGAAAGCATACATTACGCATTGGAAGGGAGATGAGATTGATGGCGCAGATTGGTGAATATGAAATGGATCAAGTAATCTTAGACCTAGGGTCCGATGTGAATGTGTTACCTAAGAAAACCTAGGAATGCATGGGTAGGCCCGCGTTGCAATGGTCCCCTATTCAATTACCAATGGTGAACCAATAGAAGATCGTGCCCATGGGAAGGTTGCAAGGAGTAACAGTTGATATCGAAGGTGCAAGCACACAGACAGACTTTGAAGTAATAAAGATTGTTGATGATAGTAATCCTTATCCAACGTTGCTAGGAATAGACTGGGCCACTGATATGAATGGCGTCATCAACCTGAAGAAGCGGAAGATTATATTCGAGAAAAAGTCCCTACGTGTAGTAGTTCCACTAGATCCAACCGAAGGAGCGTGCTACACTGAACCTGTGTGCGATGGTGATAGCTACGATGAGTTAGATTGCATTTACTAGATAACGATGCAAGACCAAGATCAAGTGAACCTAACGGCAGATGGGAGAATCTCATGGGAACATGATAGTTCATGTACTTCGGATTCAGATGAAGAAGTAGGCAACACTGAATTGCAACATGATGATTAGATCACTATGGTGCATGACGACAGTAGCAAGGGAACTACTAACATATGATGAAGTAACATTAGTGGATGAATTGCTGGACAAATTTGAAAGCGTAGTCCCGAAAAAGCAGCGATATGATGTGCTAGAATGAGCACTACGTGCAACACCTGCACGATGGTGGAGTACCCATCAGAAGACTATTGGAAACTGGTGCAAATGTAGAAGATTGATTTTCTTATGGTTTGGAAGTCCCCAACGTCAAATGAGAACCAGGCAGCCAGGACAAAGTATCTTGCACGCCCACTTGTGTCGATGGGTGCAGACGTGTGATGTGCAAGCACATCCCAGACTAAGGATTGACACTCGGAACCAGCTGCAGTAGTAGGAAAAGCATTGCACACTAGAAAAGTTCCACATAGAAGCATTCAAGAGGGTATGCTGGATCTTGATAAGGTTCACCAGGCTAGACGGACTGATTAGGGCCAGCGCGTACCAGTGGTTCGATGGGTCTCTGGAGCCATGTACAAGAATCTGAGTGCGGAAATGATCTTAAAGATGACATGCAGGGTCGAGGCCATATGTTTGGGAGGAAGGAATCCTCACATAATTGGAAAGAGTCATAAGGACTAGGACAAAGGAATTATGTCACCACGCAGGGATGAATATATGTATATTCAAGAAGTCATTCAGCAAGGGCACTTGAAAATTAGCGAACTCGAAGAAGATCGAGTACAACTGAGGAAGGAAAGAAGGATCTTGGATGAAGAAATCAACAAACGGGAGACCAAAATTACAGAGGTGGGCTACACCGAGAAACTAAGCCCGATAGAACAAAAGGTAGGTAGCCACACTACAACATCGGGAGGATTTGTGGGTTTGCTACCATGGCTGGGGCCACACCTCACTAGACAAAGGAATTTGGGGAGCGCACCATGTAAAGAAGAACATGAAGCATTGACTGATGTCAGGATAATTACAAGGTACCCATAGATAAAGCTAGAAGGTGCAGAGAAGCCTCACGTGGGTGGAGTAACCTCCTAACTATCCGTAGAAAGCATAGTCTTAGCACTCCAAGCAGTTGAAAGAGAGCGCATGACTATAAAAGAGTCTCTATGGAAGCGGCGCAATAGCAGGATTACGTGCAGGGCAAGTCTGTCCCAAAGGTCGCGCCCATGCGTGGGAGGCCACGCTGTCGTGCCGGTAGACTGGGAAGTGACCATTTGGGTCACTATTCATGATAAGATATCTCATTTAAGACAACAAGGAGTGGGCAGTGGGCAATTAAGACATGGCGTCAGAACTAGATTTGAAACGATTTGTCACCAATATGGCATTAATGAGCCAAAGGAGGGGGTAACGGTCCAATTTGAATTCCGATAGGCCTATATATCCCAGATGGTCATCCACCAAACAACCCTTGGCATCTTGAGAATTTAGCTATTGCATATGGACTTTACGGCTTTAGAGGCTTTGAAATCAAGTTCAGAGTTTGAAGCATTTTCGAAAGAGATGCAAGACCTTCTGAGCAGAGTGATGTTGATAGCCGAGGAAGCCACACCGAGCCCTATGTCACTGGTGGGGGATGCATCGGAAATTCCAAGATCGCCATGAATGCCGAGGACTTAAAAGGACCCATAGGGAGTAGGACCGGTCCGTATGTCTCCGTGAAACCTGTAGTTTGGTAAGCTGTCTATGGAAGAAAAGGGAAAAATGATTAATATTGAGAGCGATGATTTCTAGGCATTCGTAGAAGATATTGAACTAGAGGTAGAAATGAGGGAAGACTTCTAGCCAGTATGCGCTGCAACAAAGCTGCCCAAGTATGTCCCTCTATGGAAAGGGGGGGCAAAAGTACCTAAAGATTTGGATGTCGTTAAAAGCACACTCAAAACCCCGTTCCTCCCCAAGGGAATCCTATTTGAAGGTTTGACTGTGGGCTGTGTACCCATGATGAAGTTTGAAGACTAGGACCTCATGGATAGCGAAAAGTTTCCTCATTTGGAAACTAGCCAACTGATGAAACAAAGAAAGGAGGGGGTAGTTACAGCATTATAGCCATGGAAATGGCTGCACAGGGTGGAGGAGGCCAAGCTACTTCACCTCCTATGGATTCCACACTTTTATCAAGCACCAATCATGGTATTTTTCATCAGGAAACTACCTTTCCTGGTGCACAATGGGTACTTGTGGCTAGAGGAGCCTATTCCCATCATGGTGGAGCTTATTCATAGGATTTATTGGCTACCCTATATAGGAAGGAACCCACGGAAATAGCTGGCACAAGTGGAGACTAGGCGATTGCAGAGGCCATGAAAAAGAAATATAAGTTGGATAAAAAGTAGAGGCGTTACATTATTACTAACATTCAAGACAAAGGGTTCTGAGTTGCCATCCAATTGCTGGCAGGAAAAGTGATGAGAAAATTCCATGGCAACGAGGTACCAGCAATAGTCATCGCACTGGCCAAGAAATTCACAGAAAAAGTACGATTCAACTGGGTGTAGTTCCTCTGCAAGTAGTTCTTGATGAACTACAGGGAGGCCCAGGAGCAGGGTAAGACATTCCACTACATGTGGTTGCTCTTATCCATCCTCTTGGTTACAGGAGAATTGCTTGAGGATAGTCAGTTTCCTCCCCTTGACCAAGACTTTCTAGAGACAGCAAAATATGCGTCACTCTGGGTGACAAGGGACACCACGCACATCCACAAGATCAAGATCTTCTAGATACTCATGGAGGTGAGCATATAGATGTGGATCAACAAACAACCGTGCCTATCACCCATGGTATACAATAGTCTATGGAGCTTTACAAACTTTAAAGAAAATATGCACAATTTGTATATCAGGGCGCAGAAGGGTCTAGAGAATAAATGGACCACACTCCCCTTCATCACAATTGATGACGTTGTTTTCATGGTGCTCGACTCATGGCCACTGGAATGGCACACACCAGATATGGCAGTGCACAATGAGACTTTGAATCAAAGATAGAAGGATGTTGCCAAGCTGCTAGCACAATAAAAGCAGAATGAGTAGCTAGTTGAAGAAGTACGGGCTTTGCATGAGGCAACGAAGGCCACCGTGGAAAAGGAAACAGTAGCACCGGCCTCTGAGGCAACCATAACGTAGGAAGGAAGAGGCCCAAACCTAACCACAGGACAAGGAAAATGACACGGCGGTAGGCACAGACCCACACACATCATCAACACAGCTAAAGCGGCCATATAGTATGGAACAGATAGGGCCTAGGAAAAAGACCAAGGCTTCCAAATTAGATGGGGAACCTATTACATTGACCGAGGGTGACCTATACGACATTGGTGACATAGTTTGTGAGGTCATCAAGGAGGCGCTCCATGAAGCAATGATGGAGTAGCAGAATGTGTTGGGGGTGTTCAGGGCACAACTCCAGGAACTCTAGGTGCAACCCCCATAGCAGGGAACGGTAGCCGTCTACGGGGTTATGGGTACATCCGCAACAGAGCAGTTGCTGCAGGCCAAAATTGTTAATACTGTCATGTTGACGAATGGAGAACTGATAGCAGACAACACAGAGGACAGAGCCGTGGTAGGCCAACTCAAGGGACTTGGCCTAAACTTGGCTTCCCTTCAGCAAGAGATATTATACCAACTATAGGATGGAGAAACGATAGAGCTCTGCTCTAGATAAGGACACGCAGTACAGATGCTCAGTGAACAACAAATCAAGATCAAGCAACTGAGCCTCCAATGTGATGAAGCGGTAGCACAAAATCAGTAATTGGATCAAATTGTCAAGGAAGCATGTCACCATGTCCCCGAGCTAGAGATTGCAACAGACTTACTAATAGGTATGTGGATCCAAAAATTGGTCAGTGGATTCCGCAAGGCAAACGAAGAAGCAATGAGGATCCAACTAGACCTCAACCTGTAGATCGCGGAACTAAGGCTAAAGGCATAGTCTTCTACACCCCCAAAAGTCATAGAGTAGCACCACCGTGCCATTCAATGATCCAGACTTAAACAGGAACGCAACAAATTACAGAGATAACCATATACAGAAAGATGTAGCGGAAATAATACTTCATTTCATTAATGGAAAATACTGAAATATGCTTACAACCAGAAATGGAAATAGACCAGCTAGGGTGATGGCAGCTTATCTCTGAGAAGAGATGTGTGGCTACATGCATCTGAACGGTCTTACAATGAGGCTCGAAGGCCTATTTATTGTTGAGAAACAATGGGAAACCCTTCACATTCCAAAACCTGACCCTAGAAGATGAAATGCCAAATTGTGGGCCCCGTTTTTGGGTAAGTTGGTACATCAACTTCCTGGGGTCGCGAATTGGTCGTATTATCTCCGTTTGATGCGCATGATAGCCCGTTGGAAAGATCTCTCCGAGTACTACGACGAGAAAGACAATCTCTAGATAGACATATCGTTGGATGTAGATTTCCCAAAAAAACGTTGTTTAGGGCCTCAAAATGGCTCCGGAAGTTTAGGACCCGAAAAACTGCTAAAAATAGTAAATTGTGCTATAAATAAGGAAACTGAAAAAACCGAACGAAGCACTAGAGGGGATCCAAGTGGAATTAGCAGGTGGCCACCAATATCCACCTGGATCATTCCTCCCCCCTTAGGAAGCAGTGGTCCCCATTGCGTTGAGTTCCTCCATGAGATGAGGGAACTTACGCTGTACTTGGTCCCTGGTGAGCCACTTGCCCTGGTGAAGGAGTTGTCTTGCTTTGACAACTCGATATAGTTGGATATTCTGCTAGCGAGTGTGCTTGATCTGTGTGTCCATGATCCGACCAGTTGCATCTTGTTCCATGCAAGCTGGATTTAACTCTGTGGGTGTGAGTTGCTCTGCAATGTCGGACGTGTCTAGTAATGGCGGAAAGTATGGCTGAAGGCGGTCGACATTGAACACCGGATGCAGGCCAAGGAATGGGGGAATGCTGAGTTCAAATGCATTGTCTCCCATAGCCTTGGTAATGGTGTAAGGGCCATATCGGAGTGGTCTGAGTTTCCAATAGGCTCCGGTAAGGCGTTCCTTTTGCAAATGCAACCAGACTTTGTCACCCAACTGAAACTTGTGTGGCATCCGATGTTGATCATGTCGTTGCTTGTACTTAGCATTTGATTTCTCCAGAATTTCATGGACCTGCTGGTGAATATGTTGGATGTGCTCAATGAAGCTGTTTGCCTTATCTATTTCGGACTGGACATGAGAAGAATCTACATGAGTAGCTGCAAATGGCATGGCCACATTGATGGGACATAGTGGCTGGAATCCCAAGCCCACCTGAAAAGGGCTGTATCCAGTCGAGCTGTGGAGAGTCCAGTTGTAGCTGTGTTGAACATAGGGGAGGCTCTCGTCCCATGTGCGTGGATGCTTTGAGTTTTACATGTGCAGAATGTGTACGATCATCCTGTTGACAACCTCTGTCTGGCCATCAGTTTGAGGATGGAAGG
>APFE030772044.1:18343-46302 GCA_000404065.3 Pinus taeda
GATTGGTGAACTCCGGCACATCTTGATCCCTTCCTTTCCGCAGCGTGGTCCACTTTATGTATTCATCCTCATAGCTTCCAACAGGGTAGTATTGCTCCTTAATGGCCTCTCGGAATGAATTCCAGGTGGGTGCGGCTGAAAATAGCGAGCCTGTAGTTTCATCCTTCTAATCGCAGTATGTTTCCCACCAGTCCTTGACGTGGGGGGCTGCTTTGAGAAGGGCGAAAACAATCTTTTCCCGACTCGAAAATTCATGAACAGAAAAATAACCCTCTATTAGATTTAACCATTTATCTACAACATCTGCGTCTATCTGACCCTCGAATATGGGGATTTCAAAATTAACTTGTACCTTAAAGGGTGTGGCATTTCCAGAGTAGCTGTTGGAAGCCGATGCGTCACTTTTGGGTAGTCGTTGAAGGATTTGGGCAAAGTTGTCCATCATCGCGTTCCGTTGTCGCTCGAGGGCTTCTTCGAGCAAGATTTTGATAGGATCTCCTGCTCCCTCATCTTTCTTCTCATCTTCCATGGGAGGCCGTCGGGATTTACGAGGCTGGCCTTGCAAAGGCTCGACCAGCTCAAGCCCTAACTCCTTATATTCCGACCTTGTTGGGGACATGCAAAGAAAAAACAGAGAAAAAGCAGACCGCTCTGATACCATTGATCCAGACTTAAACAGGAATGCAACAAATTACATAGATTACCATATACACAAAGATGCAGCGGAAATAATACTTCATTTCATTAATGGAAAATACTAAAATATGCTTACAACTTGAAATGGAAATAAACCAGCTAGGGCGATGGCAGCTTATCTCTGAGAAGAGATGTGTGGCTACAAGCCTCTGAACTGTCTTACAATGAGGCTTGAAGGCATATTTATTGTTGAGAAACAATGGGAAACCCTTCAAATTCCAAAACCTGACCCTAGAAGATGAAACGCCAAATTGTGGGCCCCGTTTTTGGGTAAGTTGGTACATCAACTTCCCGGGGTCGCGAATTGGTCGTATTATCTCCGTTTGATGCGCATGATAGCCCGTTGGAAAGATCTCTTCGAGGACTACGACAGAAAAGACAAATTTTAGACAAAAAAATTGCTAGAGGTAGATTTCCCAAAAAACGTCGTTTAGGGCCTCAAAACGGCTCCGGAAGTTTAGGACCCGAAAAACTGCTAAAAATAGTAAATTGTGCTATAATTAAGGAAACTGAAAAAACTGAACAAAGCACTAGAGGGGATCCAAGTGGAATTAGCGGGTGGCCACCAATATCCACCTAGATCATTTAGTCAGGGTTGGAAGCAACAGAGCACGCCATACAAGATTGCACAAGCTTGCTAGATCAATCACTCTTCACCCTCACTTCACTGTAGGAAGACCTAACGCTACAACCTTTAGAGACAAAAGTGCAGGAATTGCAGCAGGCCTATGACAATGTTTGGGGGACCATGCAAATGTTCATCCTTACTCAGTGACTAGCCAAGATGAGGGAGGCCCAGGCTCTAAAGGAATAGGTTGACGCCATGTGTCAGAAACAAGCAATGCTTAAAGCATGCATCCAGCCTTGGCTTGAGGAAGCATTCACGGTCACCACCAAGATCGAGGGAAAGCTAGCACATATGCAGGGCATATATGCACTCAGGCAAGGAATAGCACCTAACAACGACACATCAGAGATACGCACACAACTAGTACAACAGATAGAGAAGAATGTGCTACAGACGTAAGTAAAGTGCAGAAGTTGCTAGATGGACTCTGCGCGAAGATCACCGCACCAACCGAGTGACTCAAGATGAGTCATGATGATTGTGTTGGGGGCCTGTTGGGTAGCGGATCCCCCCATAGCAAGTTTTGGGGCTTAAAGACTGAGTTTTGGTCAATATAATGTAAAGACTCCGCAAAATGCAGGCGTGGAGCGCAAGAGTCTAGGGTTGTCCACCCTAAAATAATGTAATTTAATATAGAATGTGTCAACCTACACATGGTCTGTGGACCATGGGATTGTATAAATGTAGCGAGGATGTAAGTGTAAAAGGAAGGCTGGGAAAAAAGTCATATATTCTTTTGGATGATGAATTAGCTCTGAATCTGTAAGTCCGAGTCTTGGATGGTAGTAGTAGGAAGAGGCTCTACAACTATGTGTGCAGAGGCATGGTAGAGTCTGAAGCTGTGTATGCAGACCCCTACTGTTGAGTGTGCGGGGTAAAGTTGGGATTGTACTTGGACAGAGAATTAATAAAAGATAAGTTGACTCTGAAATACTGTGTGTTTATACTCTTGTTATATTTAGGCATCTCTTTACAGTTTTATGATTGCGCGAACTTGCTATGAATGTTGAATGATTAATGAGAATATTGGGTATATGCAATTAAGTTAAGATCTATAATAATAGCACAGTAAGGGTAAAGGATCTAGAAAGTGCCTCTTTGCACTCTTTGTAGAGCTGCGCGAAAGTAGTCACACAAGCTGCGAAGGATAGATGCAAGCGCTCAGGATCGGTTCGCAAACTTCCCAAACTTCATCAAGAGATCCCTAGGGTTTGAATACCTAGTTCCAACACCCTCCCATACTACCTCGGGTGAGACCTCACTCCACTCACCGTGGAGTATTGCCAAAAGGGCCGGTAGTACTCGGATTTGCTTGGCTAAACTCACTGTTGAACCTGGGTCAGGCCCCATGTAGCAACAGTGCACTAAACAAACGATAGGTTTTATATGAATGAACAAGCAGACTTTACCACATGAGTTGGTTTTGCGTAGTGGTTAAGGCAGACTAATGTAGGCAGAGAGGTTAAGGAATCAAATCCTAACCCCTCCAAATATATGTATAGTTTACTTTAAAGGACATGGCAGGTTTGCATTAAAGTGTTGGTTGGTGTATTATGCTAGTGTATTGTTTTAAATAGCGTGTTATTTGGGTTTTTGTTGGTACATGGGGCCACCCAGTGGGGTTCATCTCATGTGGGCCAAGGGGGTTCAATCCCCGCCTATCCCTCATTAATTGGCTGCATATATGGTTGAGTGTTGGGGTGTGGGCTGGGTCCACTGAAGGTGGTCCACCCACCCCTTTGTAATATGGTTTATATATGGTGTTGGTTGAAGGGCTAGGCGGGGTAATGGCCACTGATCCATATTAATTTTAACTTATGTAGGGTGGTGGTTGGGGCTGATGGGGGTCATGGCCCGTCGGCCATTTTTAATAAGTTTTTGTTATAACATAGTGTTGGGTACGGTGGAGGTGGCGGGGGTCATGGCCTGCCACCCCTTTTTTTAATATCTTTTTGATTTTATTGTTATAAACACATTTTCGAATTTTTCTAATATAGGGGATATTAGACAAATTAATGATCCAACAAATTCACCCTCTTTCGGTACCTAGGTTTCATTCCCTGGGGTCAGTGAAATTGTAGGACACTTAAACCTGGTGCACAGTCCAACTTTGACCAAAACTTTGACTGGCTCATTCTCCCTCATATGAACTTGAATTGATGTACCGTTTACACTGTTATGATCAGGACGACAAGATGTACACTCTAGTCCTAGTTTGAAATTATTCTGGTCACTTTGATTTTCAAGCTTCCATAAGCCCTCTTTGTCCTGTGTGTGTCTCTGGAGCCACCTAGATTAGTGGTGCATGGTTGTGGACACCCAAATAAACAAGGGAATAGATAAATTACAAAAGAAAATAGGCACCTAATAGGATCCTGAAGGCTTTATCACCCAAGACCTAAGTTATCGATCTAGGCATCCGGTCCCATTGAGGAGAAATAGGAAGAGGGCCTAACAAACAAGGAGCTAAAGGCCAATCAGGACTTCATAATTCGTAACGTTCTTTAAATAAATTTATGATACATGGGGCTCTAAGATATCAAATGTAGTGTTGTATGAAATCCTCTGATCACAACACATGGTATGATGGTAGATAAAAAAAAAGGGGCTAAGAAAGAAGGAGTTGGGGGTATCAAAATTCTATGACTTTGTAACGTTTCTTTTTATAAGAGTTATGATATATTGAGCCCTGAAACTATCATACAAAGAGTATGGGGATGAATGCATCAGTAGCTATCGTTCTTTTTAGTTATTAGTCAGTGCAGAGCACCTCCAATGCCACCACACCAAATCACAACCTGCTCTAAAAAGAGGGACCTTAATCAATTAGAGGTAGAAGTGGTAGATAATCATGGTAGGAATATCATGACAAAGGTGTGGATGGATCATCATCCCACCACTAATCCAAATAAGGGAGCCTGATGCCACCTTAGGATATCAGAGGAATCAACATCATATATCTTTTGTTATGCCAATTATGACACCTCATGATTTTCATATTTTGTTACTTTCACATTTTCAAGAAAAGAATCAATTTTGTTAGGTAATCATTAGGATATCTAGGGCATTCGCACGCTCAGACAGTTGTAGTATTCTAAGATATTTTGGAATGATTATTTGAGCCCTCTCTCCCTATAAAATGGAAGTGGAACTTAGTAGTAAAGGTTCCACATTTTGTTTTCAGAGGTTCTGAATTCTGCGTTTAAGGGTTCTGAACTCTACTTTCATAGGAAGTTCCAAGTTTGGTTCTATTTTTCTATTCCACGAGTTGTATTTGTTTTTCATATTTCACAGGTTTAGGCATATAGCAAGTATTTCATTTTTAAATATTAATGGAGAAAGTTTTTGGTGATTTCAAGCATTGGGATATGTAGTATTTGTTCTACCTTTGTGTGTCATTTCATATGTGTATTTTCTTCTCCATAAATTATGTAACTATAGTTGTTGGATTCACTCTTAAGTCACATATTTACTTATGTTATGTAATAGCTGATGGTACCTATGAGATTGTATATTTATCTATGTTATGTAATAACAAATGATACCTATGAGATTGCATATTTACATGTCTTATGATATAGAATATAGTACCTGTGAGAAAGGAAAAATTGAAGGATGGAAGTTTATCTTAAAGTTTAGAAACCTTGACAAATCTTACTAGTCCCTAATATGCATACTGTAAAATATTTGGTGATACTTTTGTAGAAATATTTATATTTCCAACGATTTTATATTAATCTATATACAATTTTGGTGATTGTTAAGGTAAAATATTTTTTTATTATAAAATTTTGGGAAATCATTTTTAGGAAAAAATGGGAATTGGTGAATATTTGTATTGGAATAAACATGGAAAACTAGCCTGCCTACAAATGATGTGTTGTTTATTTGCATACTAGATCTACCTCTAAGAAAGGTAATTGAACAAAAATCTAAATCATCTCACATTTATCTCTTAATTTTCATTGATTTATCTTCGACAGATACTAATATGTATGAGGCACTCACCTCTCCTCAAACTGGGGATTGTCTCTAGGAGATACAACATCGCCTCACCTAACCCAAGTGTGACCTCGTGATTGACCCTCGTGTTAGAAGGGCTTCCTAGACCACACTAATGCAAGCATACTTGTCTTCCTACCACACGCCACTAAGTTTGTTTCGTATTCTCGGAGGTGTTGATGTTGGGAATCAAAATTGTCATTATACCAAAACCCATAGGTGTTAGTCAACGATCGCATCACCAAATGTAAGGATCCATGAGAGGCAGTTACTCCAAGTCACAAAACACATGAGGAGCATTGGTTTATCTAATGTGTGACAGTCTCCCCCTCAACACGAGTCAGGTGTGTATCGAACTCGTGACATACCCTCTGATACCACTTTCTGGGAATCATGATTGTCGTTAAACGAAAACCCGCAGGTGTTAGTCAATGACAAAGATAAGGATCCCTGAGAGGCAACTAGTAAATGTCATGAAACACATGGGGAGATTTGATTTATCCAATGTCCAACAATTGGCTCACACACCTATCTCCAAGACCCTAACCTAAGCTAGTGTTTGTGTACTACTAGTAAAAAAAGGACAAGTGCATTTTATTGTATTACCATGTTAATTTTAAGTGGTTTTTGTTTACACAGTTGGGATGTGGCATGAAACTTAGATGGTGTGAATGAATCTTGTTAGTAACCATGATGCAGCTATATGAAAATTTTTCATTTTATTTTAATGAATTCTAACTACAGGAGGGTAAGAGTTTTTCACAACACACCAATGCCTATGATAATCCACCTCTCACTAAATTCTTAAATGAAAAAAATCCTAAATTTATAAAGATGTTAACCCAAAAACAAACCAAAAGAGAGTAGCCTAAAAGAGGCCAAAGAAAATTCCCCAAGCTATAACACAAAGCACTTTAAAAGCATCAAAGCTAAGAAAACAAAACCAAAGAAGCAAACACACTCAAGCGATAAAAAAGAAAGTGAAAAGCACAAAAAGAAAGGAAATATCAACAAGCTAGGTTTGTACATTAATGACTCAATAAAGGTAAATTTTCTACAAAGGTCAAAACTAGACCCTAGAGGTGGGAAGGCCTAAAAAACATCAAATGAGAGAGATAAAAAACAATGGAAACACGCTCACATGAAGTTTTCTAGATGACAACTGCACAATCAATTGCAACACCACAAATTATGATACAAATAAGAAAACAAGATAAAACACTCAAAAACAAGTAATAAAAGTCAAACAAAGACTAAATTTAAATCATAATAATAATAATAATTAATATATTAGTGTTACTTGATCAACTAAAACAAATCTGAAAATTTGTTATCAAAAAATGAGGACAATAGCCCCAACCAAGGCACACCAAACCTCCAAGGAAACCTTAGAGTAGCAACCAAAGGAAGGATCCAACACAAACCAACAAGCGTACACCTATATTTGATATATTTCATAGTTTAAATAAATAATAGAAAAAGGATCCAACAAAAAATAATAAATTCTGAAGGAAAACACCTGAAAAATCAAGGAAAAAGGATGAAAGAAAAAAACCAAAATCGGGAAAACATGACAGAAAATAGGCCGATTTTCCAATTAGCCATATCTTCCTCATACAAATTCCATATTAGATGTTTTTTTTTTGGGTGGGGGTGGCCGGGGGGGTGCTAAAATTTGAAGAGTATTATAGATCTGTTTTTAGTTCCACTAAATTCTATACAAAAAAGGATAAAAATGAATAGAAAAAATAATCGCGTGTGAAAGAGGAAGAAAAAAAACTAGTGGATTTTAAAAAAAACTAGTCTCACCATAACTTCCTCTTATGGAGTCCATTTTCAGTTCTTTATTTTTGGGGTACAATTCTGAGAGGAATCCATATGTGTCGTTATTTTTATCAATTTTGTACATAAAAGAGCATAAATTGATAAAAACACCCACGACTTATTATTCTCTAAAAAAATAAACAAAATCTACAGATTTAAGATCAACTTGGATCTAAAGCAACTAAAACCAATAGAGATCAAAATGAATCCAAAAAACCATACAAAACTCAATGGAAAACTAAAAAAACAAAATCCAAAGCAAAAGTGAAAGAGATATAAAGATAAATAGAGAAATATCTCATTGAAAGCACCAATTCTATTGCATTCAAAATTTACATGCAAGGAGATATCACTTTGTGATCTTGTGCCGTCAATAAGATCACCAAAAAACAAGAAAAAAAATGGCTAGTAAATAGACAATCAAATCCCGAACCAATGCTCAAACATGTAGCAAGCAAATGGTTCTAGATGCTATAAGGGAAAGTGTGTGCATCTGGCCTCCTTGCAGGTTGGTGAAGAGTTTTTAATTCGTAGTAGAATCCCAATGCTCCACTCTAGAAATATGCTTCATATGCACTCAATCTTAATACATATACACAACCACAAACACTCAAGGATGAAAAGCGATCTTCCTCAGAATATCATCATCTCAAAACCCTATAGAATCAATACATGTAATTGTTGCAATAATGTAAATACAAGGAAGGAATATAGTTTCCTATCAGTCATGAATCGAATGGTAGAATTATACCTTCAACAAATATGATCCTCTCCTCAAGCTTGTAGCATGGTATCCTCTCCTAATACACCATATATCTCACATTGTCTTATGGATTCTAGATCTAATGCCCTTTCCTCTTTGTTAGATAAAAGTAATACTAGGAGGGGGGTGGGGTGGGGGTTAGTGTTGAATCAGTATTATGGAAATAAAAAAAAAAAATCTACAAATAAAACTTATTTAGAAATTCACTTCATAAATATATAACAAGATCATGCACATGAAAAAGAAAAATAATCATCACATGTAGACACTTGGATTTTAGGTGGATTCACCCCCCTTCAGAGCAAAAAAACCACCAAATTGTGTGTTTCTTCTTCTTTGCTATATATTTCTTCAAATTATTTTCATTTATATTACATCATCTAGCCACCACTAGCAATAGAGCACCCACCCCTCGACTAAAATGAAAAATGTTGGCTACAACCAACTTGGAGCACCCACTCCTACAGTAGACAATCAACATGCACTTAGCTTGAAGCCCCCACTCCAAGTACAAACAATCATGCTACAAGAAAATATGATTCAGAACTGAGGAATCTATTGCATAAAAAAAATTAACAACAAATAAGTACACTCATGCAACCATAATTTCACACTCAAAATTAGAGAACACATCTCTCCACACACTCTCCAAAATGATTATCAATATTTGCACACAACTCTGAAACACTACTGAAGAATAATTTCTAAAGCACACACTGCGATACTGAAGCTCTGAACTCACTGCTACAATCAATGGTTTGTGTACTTTCGCTACATGCACACTCACTCATTCACACTGCTAGAGAACCAACCAAATGAGCAACATTTATCTACATATTTGTAATTTATGAAAGTGGTTAAATCAATTAATTGTACAGGTGATCGATCTCACCCAAAACCTTTTTGCATGCATCAAATTTGATTGAGATGGATTTCTTGACTAAATAAAGCCACTTATCCCACTAGATTTTTCAATAATTTCAACTTTAATCGCCTTCTAGAGGCCCGACGACTTGTCTCAACCATTTTCTGGAAAATTATAACCATAGGATCTGCCAAAAACAAATTAATTCCAAATATGTGAACGTAATACAGAGAAATTTTCGTGATTTTCTTTGGTCGCATTGACACAATTTTTCAGATTCGACCAATCAGTTGCACAACACTGTGGTCAAGTGACTAGAGATTTTTAGTTACTCCCATAAGCCTTTATACAAGTTACTAGGGAAGAGCATAACATAAATCAACACTTCTTACCCTCAAGATTGCAACAAAGCTTGAGGAGAACAGGTGAACCTACAAAGTAGCCTTCCAAGCCCATCATGACATCAAGAAAACAACAATATGACTCAACAAGTCTCCAGACACACCATCAACTAGATCTCTAGCACAATTGTAGCTCATCTTTAGATGAGGCCTTATTACCTCATGAAGCCTCTTCTACAAACCTTTTGAGACTATGATAACATTTTACATTAGCAGGATAGCACTCAACAAGTACATAACAGACTCAAGATGATACATAAGGACTCATGAGTACATAACTTCAACAAGTGACATGAATGGAAACATAAACATACCAACACTCTTAGTGAGATTATATAGGATTATTCTATCCTTTGGGAGAATGTATCTAGACACCTAGTAGCTTGAGAATGTAGGAAACTTCTACAATAATGGACCCCTAGCCAACTCATACACAAGTGGGTCAAGTTTATCTCCTTGGGAATGGAAAACTATGGAAATCATTTTCTGAATTATGAGCTATTTCTTAATTGCCTCAATTATGAAATAATTATTATCTCATAATATAATAGTTTGGAAAATTAATTGTGAGAAATAAATCAATCATGTGATTCCACCCTTTTATCATGGGACAAATCTCACATAATTAAAATAAAAGGTGGAAAGGAGATGCATTTTAGCCAAAGAAATGAGGTAAGATGATATTGGATTTCTCTCACTATAATGGAGTGGAAAATAGGGTTATAACACATACGATAGAAACACATGAAAACATTCAATCAAAATGAACACAATATTTTTACTAGGGAGCCCAGCTGGTAAAAACCCCTCCTCTTTTTGTATTATAACATATGAAAATATATATCTGTTACAATGACAACTTCAATCCTTGCATATCAACCTACACCACAATACTTATCTCTTCCTCCTGATTTTGATCTGGAAAATACTTAGCCAAATCTACACCTCTTAATCCTCTTATTTCCTTGCACAATTCTTGAAGAAATTAGCTCCTAAATAATAGGAAAAGTTCATAAATTCCAGTGAAATTGGAATTTATGAAGTTCAATAATTACATTGATGCCTTTCTCCTCCACTCAACTAGGGAATTTGAATTGCATGCATGGCTAGGGGTATTTTTAGTAAATTGACTAATTAACTAAGATATTATTGAGTTAACAATAGTTACAACTACTCAAACTCATACTAATTTTATTCATGACTAGAGCTCAGATAACTTATTTGCTAAATATAACTCCAATATATTGTTATATTTGAGAAATCAACTCATGCACAACTCTACTTCTTTCCCACAAACTCAAATTGACTTAGTTATCTAAGTGAATTGGCCATGTCACTCCTTCCAACTGCAAATCAAGTCATCCTAATGATATGGAAATTCGAATTTATCCATTTGACTAAGGCACAAGTTGAATGGCGTTTCTCTTACTATAATTTAACACTCCCTCTTAAGAAGAAAACAGTTATGCACAAACCCAATCCTACTCCTGTGGAGGAATGTATTGTAACACAACTAACAGTCCCTCTTAGTGTTTTTATTGCTACTACAACAATTGGAACTTAGAGCATCCAAAATACTGAATCAATTGTGTCTCTGCGCTGCAATTGTCTCTTGAGTCTTTGAATTCTACTAGCCTTTGCATTTTCACTCAAGATTTGACCACATAAACTAACATTGATCCTTATGTTACAAAATATTGTGGGCCCCTATAGTAAGGGTAATGATCCATGAGAAGAGTATACTACAACTAGTACTTCTCTTCTATGGGCCCTACCCAAATTTTTGCAACTCTAGGACTAAGGCTCTACATCTCCCCACCTCACTCCTATAGGTATAGTTACATTCATGGAAAAATATACCTCTAGCTTGTAGATATTTTTAACTCAAGCACCAATATTTTTTACTTGTTCAGTAGAAACATGCTTTAGATAAGCTTTCCCCCAAGTGATCACCACATCATATCCATGGCCTTCAAGTACAACTATAAAAGCTAAATTTTTCATCAAACCAGGCACATACATTACATTCTTTAAGTGAATATGAGAGTTTGAATCCCTCTGAAAGGTGACAGTGCCAATCCCTTTGGTACTATATATCTTATTATCCCCAATCTCTATGGGTAGTTATAGGTCCTTCTCCTTTAGGCTGTTGAAAAACTCCTTATTTCATGTCATATGATATGGAGCACCAAAGTATCGGTACCACTCACTCTGTATTATTGTGCTTGCCATGAAAGAAATGAGGGTGAAATAAAAATTGAATTATGATGTGAGAGCATATCCTCCTGATGCTACTGCAAGTTCCTTACTGTATTTCTTGTGTGGACACTTGGTTGCATAGTGTGCATATGCATGACAATGAAAGCATTTAATTTTACTGATGTCTTTCTTCTTGACATGGTTTTGACTAGATTTTTCATCGCCTTGGGTATTATTTCCTTTGGAATTCTTTTATTTTCCAACTAGAGAACAATATTCTTCCTCATCATATCTGGATGAGACTCCATCTATAGTGTTTCTTGTAATTTCCTCCTGCACCAAGTCAGACCAAATTCCCTCCTAATTTGGGAGCTTGTCTCTTCCATTCATTGAATCCTAATAATTGTGCTAGGAAATTTTAATAATAAGGAGTGCCAAGCTCGCAATATTAGATGGTGGCATAATCTCTCCTACTCCTCCAAGTTCATTTATGACCTAAGTGAATCTGTATAGGTACTAAACAATGGATTCATTTTTCTACATTTGAATGTTCTTGAGATTATTGTTCAATGTGAATCTCCTAGCATCACTGTTTCTTTCGAATAGCTGTATGAGGATTTTCCATATTGCATAATTATTTTTCTTGCCATGAAAACTTGAAACCACATGATATCTCACTCCCTCTAGGATAATTCTCCTGGATTTTGTTGTATCTCTCTTCCATTGAGCTAGTTGTTGTGCATCTGAATGTTGTTTTCTTGGAATACCAGTTTGTGTGTACTTCCAATACCCCATTATCATCCAACATAGATTCCATATTGTCTTTCCAAGCACAGAAATTTGAAGTTCCATCCAATGCATACTGAAGCCTCAATCCATTGAAATAAATTATTCTTAAATTGAAGAAAATATGCACTACAAAACTCTGCTACTTGAAAATTTTTTGAGAGAAGATCTCGAACCTAGTTTATATGTATTTTTCAAGAGCTTTGAAACCATTTAGAAATAAATTGAATTTTGTAGCCTAATGAAATAACATTGAAATGAATAGATAATAATGTCTCCCACTAAATTTTACGGAAGCAAAACATATAATAGAAAGGCAAACATTCAGTCACAATGAACACAATATTTTTACTGGGGAAACTAACTGGGAAAGACGCCTACTCTATTTGTATTATATCAAATGAGAATATAGCTCTATTATATTGAGAGCTTCAATCCTTGAACCTCAACATGCACTACAATATTGATCTCTTACTCCTGAGTTTTCTTTGGAAAATACTTATCCAAATCTAGGCCTCTTGCTCCTATTTCCTTGCACAATTCATGAGAAAATTAGCTCCTAAAGAATAGGGAAAGCTCCTATTTTCTTTTACAAGTCCCAAGAAAAAAGCCTCACCTGCTACATGGAAAATATATACACTCACTAGTATATAATAATAATTACATTGATGCCTTTTTCCTCCACTCAACTAGGCAATTTGAATTACATGCATGACTAGGGATATTTTTAGTAAATTGACTAGTTAATTGTGATATCCATGAGTTAACAACAATTACAACTACTCAATTGAACTCATACTAACTCTATTCATGACTAGATCTCAGATATCTAAGTTTCACTAAATATAACTCCACTAGATTGCTATATCTTAGCAATCAACTCATGCACTACTCTACTTCTTTCCCATAAACTTGAATTGACTGACTTAACTAAGGGACTTGGCCATGTCACTTCTGCTAACTGCAAGTCATCTTGCTGATGTGGAAATTTGAATTTATCTATTTGACTAAGGCACAAGTCAAACGAATCCTTTTCTTGCTACAATTTAATATTATTAGGTAGCGATCCTTCCAAGGTCCCATGTGTAAGTGGTTTGGTTAGCACATTAAATAAAGTGCATAGCTGCGGAGTGGGGAGGTTCTTGGGAACAAATTGGCAAGACCCCACATGTTTGGGTTAAAAACATTATAATATGTATAAAATTTTAACTACCGCCAAACTTAGCCTAGTTTCGTCATATTTGACCAAATGTCGCCAACTATCCCTTGGAAATTTCCATGTGACATATTCTCGTGGGTTTGTTGGGACTCATTTGGATATCAGTTGGGTGCCATATGGAACCATTATATTGGTCCACATGGTCCCATCCCATTGGCTGACATATGTTCCTAGTCACCCCTATCATGCCATGCCATCTCCCCAGCATGATGCCACATCATGCCACATGGTGTGTCTAGTGGGTGAAACATGGCACACTTGTGTTGGTGCCACATGACACTCTCTGGGTGGTGCCACATGCCTACTTTTGGTGATGCCATGTGGCACTGTTAGTGACAAAAATTTTACTATTTGAAAAAAACTTCAGATGAGGAAAAATTTGTCATATGGACTCAGATTGAGGTGCTGTTTGCATCATTGGAATCTCAACAAGATCTATGAGTTGGTGTCAGTTTTGCTGAGATTTTAGAACTTCAAAGTTTGAGCCTTTTGGGATCCTTCTAGATCAATACTAGGCATCTAGGAAGAGAGGTATATCATTATTTTAACATTTTTTGTTTTGTATTTGAGAAGAGAACCTAAGAGTTGGATTTAAGAGAATAATTCCATGAGTAGAAGATTTTGTAGCAAAAATTTAGGTCATAATTGAGAGGAAACTCCATATAGAGTTCCCCTTTCTTTTTCCTTTCATTTTCTAACTAAAGAACAATGGGAAAAGCATCGGCCTCACCTTATAGTTTGGTTTTCTCTTGTATCATATTCCTAGGTCATGTTGTGTTAATTTTCTTAGGCTTTCATTTTCATATTTCAATTATTTCTTAAATTGATCATTTAGCTAATAGTGATAAATTTGATATCTAAAGAAATACATTTTACAACAAAAATATTTCACAATACTTCAAGCTTTTCTCAAATTAATTTTTCCAAAGGCATATCCATGACAATGTACAAGTAATAACCAAAATATCAACAAAATTAATGCCGTAGTTGTAAAATTTATTATGGTCTTGAAAACAAATGTTAAAAGTACAAACTTTAGGACTAGCATAAACTAAAAGACAACAAAAATTATTTATATTGTATCATCATACCAATTTTCATCTATCCCAATACCTTTTGGGTGGAAATTTTGAAGGAATTATTTGTAGGGCCCATTTTAATTATAGGCCCCAATTTGAAAATTTAGGGTTTGAAACCTTCTAGATCCATTTTGAGGAATGAAATGATGTTCTTTTGGGTTGCAAGGTCTCAAAATTATTCCTACACCCTCAACATTAATCTATACTCATAGAGACCTTTCCAAATATGCAAATATCACCTCAATTAGAGCTCGTATGTGGAAGTTAAATCTCCTCCAAGTTAACCTACGTATTTAATCACCATGGTATGAGTGGATACCCCATTAGCCCTCGTTACTCACACATGTGGGGCTAACCACATGAAGAATTTCAAGAAAATTCTAAAATTTCCAAGCCTTATCACGTCATCGCTTATGGTGAAGTAAAATTATAGGTGTGGACATGAACGAATTCCTCTAGCTTGATAATGGGTCTAGCCACAACAGATACATTCTATGGAATATTTCCTTAGGCTAGAATAAATCAAGAGGCCTTACATCTTGGTTGCTTATCCTACTTGATGATGTCCTCGCTTGCTCGTTCTAGCTATCTCTCACTTCCTTCTTCAAGCTCCTAAAACAAGTGAACAACAATAGCACACAAACATAATAATAGATAAATTGTGATTCAACCTACTTAACGAGTCAAGAAATATTAAGCCATGAATATGTAATATCACAAAACATGTAGGAAATCAATCAATAGTTGCATAACCAAAGAGAAATTATAACCATTCGTCTTAACGATGCAATCTTCCTCTGACAAGATTGGGTTTCCATGCACTTCTACTAGTATTTCATGATGGCTCCAAACAACTATAGTTTAAAGGCTCCTTTCTTTATGCTTCACTACAAACCAAAACACACTTCTCCGTCAACACAACTAGATAGTTATAATGTCCATTAATAATAAATAATAAATAATAAAAATAATAAGTAATAAAAATAATAAATAATAAATAATATTAGATAAATAATAAACAATAAATAACAAAATAGTAATAGTAAATAAATAATAAATAATAATTAAATAATTAAATTACATGCTCTAAATAAATATAAATGAGAAATAAAACAAGAAAGCAGTAAAAATCAGTGAAACTATCAAAAAGTAAAAACAAAATAATAAAACAAGAAAGCAGTAAAATTGCATGTTGACACATGGAGTGTGTGCATGTGGTTCCCCTTCCAATGCTAACTCTATTTAATAGATGGGGAGGAAGATGAGAGGAATTCCATCATCCATTCTTTTCGGAGAACAGTGTTGTGAGACAAAGGATCCCTAGCAGTAGTACGTTGATTGAGGGCTCGCGGTAACAAGATTTTGTGCAATTGAGCCTACGGTTGGGTGGAAAGTCATTCCCAAAACTTTGTTGCAGTTAGCAGAATTCAACTAGTGTTCAACCTTGAAATCACCAGTGAGAAACATCATCGCCACACGTAAGTAGTCTCTACTCGTATCTTTTGAAATTTAATGTTAATTAGTTGTTAAATTGCTCGTTGATTGTAAATTGCTTGATTAATCTAATTACAGGGCTGTTACATATGGTATCAAAAGTAAAGTTCAACTCTTAAGCCCTATAGACATTTTAATGTAGAAAACTTCAATCTAAATGATTTAACGAAAATCAGATGTTAAGCCTAAGGTTGATCATTTAATATATAATTTTTAGAATAGCGGTAGCTTAGTCTTATATTATTTGCAAATGTCGTGCACCGAAGCAAAAGCCTATATTCAAAAAAACAAAAAATGAAAAATATTGCTAACATAAGACTAAGCAATCAAGTCAGAAATTTTAGAAGTCTGTGAGTTTTCTGCCTGTAGTCAAGTTCGCTGGTTCCATTTAGTAACTTAAATGGGAAGTTATTTATCTTTTAGAGCCTCTATTGACTTTACAAGGGGTTATTCGGCAAATTCTTGTTTGGTTGTTTACTATCTAAGACTGCAAGTTATTGTAGTTTCTGATGACCTAAGTGCCAAAGATTCGAGTTTTAAAGGCATATCGGATGGAGAGTAGTTGGATTTGGCTTTCCCCAGTTCTTTTTGTTCTGTGAATTTTTAAGAAGTATTGGGCATTTTATGATTTCTAACCTGCGATCTTCCAAATCTCCGCTCGCTTTTTCTTGTAACTCAGTGTTTCAATGAACCTAGTTTCCTAATCTTTATAGCTCTATTTTGTCTTGTGACATCCAAGTTGAAGTTTGGCCTTTGTTATGTGGGATTCAATTTGAAGAGTTGAGTTAGATAGTTGGATTTTTGAAATATTGTAGATAAATTCAGTTGGAATTTATGGTCAAGAAGTGCCGTGGCATGTTTGTTGCAATCCTCATCTTCTTGCCGGTATACTTTTGGATTCTCCAGAAAGTCAAAAGTCAGTGGTTTAATTTCTGGATTTTAGATTCTTTCCCCTGCTAAGGCCAACAATAATTATCCTTCAGAGGGTTAGAATATGGATTTCCTCTGCAATTTAAGTTCGGTGGTTGGATTCCCGTATCAAGAACCTCCCTTTTGTTTTATTAAATCCTTTGAAGACTAGATTCTCAAGAATTGGTCCTCTTTTCTAAAAAGGCAGCCATTGGTTTTATTTATGTGGTAAAGGGTTTCGAACGTCTCATTTCCAGTTTAAGGAAGATCGGGATATTATTTTCATCAGTGAGCCGTGGTTCTCAGGGCCATCATATGTTTTGATTTGGGTCCAATTGCCACATCTCCCTCTAATCGTCTGGGATGGAGATACTCTCAAAACAATTGAAAAAAAAAACCCTGGGAAATTTATAAATCAAGTCAGAGCCAAGGCCTTGCAAGAACCTGCATGGAAATGGATCTTGTAACTGACCTTATGAAGGCATTTGAGTTTCAAATTTCAATAGATAATTAGTCCCACGTACAGGAGATAAAATATGAACAACATCCTTTCAAGTGCGCTGGTTGTCATGAAAATGACCATTTTGTCTTGAAGGGTAAAAGCTTATCTCCATTACAAACAGATCTGCAGACTGGAGAAGTCAAGAACTCTGACCCAAGTAAAAATAAAAAATAGATGCATGATCTCGGGTCCGAACCAAAAGTAGTATCTAATATCAAGACATGAAGGCTAAAATTCAATGAAATCTACAATAAATGGTCAGTTGGAAAAGGATTCCAAGTAAGAACTCAATGGATCTAGAAGCTCACAAAATTAGTGTGGAAACCAACACAACTGAAGACACCGAGTTTTTTCTCTCTAGAGATCCTCCAAGGGAAGCACCAGGGGTAGAATCTCTAATCCTACAAGAAGTATGAGAGTCTCTTGCAGTGCAAGAAAACATTAAGAAGCTGAATTCCAATATCTGCATAGAACATAAGGCAAAGGATATACAGCTGGAAAAGGAACGTGCCCAAAGTATTGAATTGAAGATATTTCTTTGAGGTTTATGCAGCAGTCATTAATTCCTGCCCTTAATGTAGAGTAGGAGGGAAAGGAAAAACTCTTCTTATTATTGGCTTCAGGTCCTCTTGCAACAGGAAGAAAGTACAAAAAGGAGCTAAAAGCTGTAAGTAGAGAGGTACAATGTTTTGGGGCCTCAGTCCATTTTAACTATGTCCAAAAGCTGCCTCAGTGGTTGAGTTGTCCTTTCTGTATTTACCCTCAGATGCACGAAACAGCTCCTAGGAGTTGAGGAACCCATTCCTATTGTTTCCTAAGTTCTGAACGCTTTGGAACTCGTATAAAACATTTTAAAAGCATGGGAAGTCGTTCCAGGAGCTTTGGAAGCTTTGCGGGAACTTCTGGCTTCTAGCCACACCACTCCCAATGTCATTAGCATGATGTTTTGTGCATTCCCCACTGTTTGGGGTCCAAAGCACCTTGGTCTGCACATTTTTCTATTAGGTTATAGGTCCACATCAACACAATTAGGCCCACGAACCGTCAACTATGATGGATGGACCCTTATGGCTCTGTGCATTTGCTTGGTTTTCCTTCATCAAGTCAATAGTTCCATCATTGATTTGTAGGTTTAATGGTGGTTGTTTTATTTTCCAGAGGTGTATGGAGTCCTTCATTTTAATGACCATCATGTCTAAAGTCTAATGAATACCTTTGTTATTCATCTTTTCTTTTTAATTCATTTTCAGGGGGCATTGACAGTTTACGTTTTCAAAGGGTCCAGGGTGGTTTTGAGATTCTTCTAAGTACTAGGTCAATCGGGCCTTTCCTTGTCAAGCTGGTCAAAATTCATACAGTTTTATGCGTTATGCATACAATTTATGTTAGTACTAGTTTTATGCATGTTAATATTAGGCTTTTATTAATATTAGTAAGCATTACTGGTCACACACGTTTTAAAGAGCATGAAAGAGCTACTTAATACATGTGATTCCTCCATTTTTTTCCCTTTTTTGTTTTTATTTATATTTTTTTTGAAATTTTTTTATATATATTATAGCTGCTCCCGACAAGTCATTTCCTGCAAATTTGGGCTAAACTTCTAGGAGCTCCAGACATTAGTGTTTGGTTGTGGAATCAATTTTTAAAGCAATGCTCTAGTAGTTATGGTGGAGAAAGGAAAAGCATTAGCAAGAAGAAATATTTGAATCAAATTTATTGTCTTGAATCCACGTGACTGTTGGACTCTTAGAGAATGGAAGAATTGTTGAATTTTATAATCAATTACAGGTAACCGTTCTAACAAAAATAAATGTAAATAGATAAAAAGATGCACACAAGTTGAGTGGTGATCAAATAGAATAAGTCACAGTAAGTGTGAACCATGCATCTCAAGATGAAATAAGAAAAGCAAATTGTTATTATAGCTGAACATTTATGATATCAGATAAACCTAAATGCGAGTAGTTAAATCTAGCTTGAAAAAGAAGAGGTATATGTCCTCATTAGCACTCTTTGAACATCCCAGCAGCTATGACCCTCAAGCCACACCTTTGTGAATCAACTGAACTCATGAGAGAGAAATGTAAAGCACGGTTCGGTCCATTATGTCACCTGCTAAGATTAATTCTAATTGAACCTCTGTTAATAATTCTTGCTTCAAAACCACATAAAGTATGCTTAATGTATTTTGCTGCATCTACTATGGGTAGAACAGTGTTTGCCCCAGCAACATGCATTGCACCACCTCCTTGAAAACCAGTTTTCTTGTACAACTTGAAATTCAATTTTGACTACTGGACATCTGCCTCAGACAGATGGATCTTTTCTTGATGTCTTCCCCTGCATAAGATCTGCACCTCTTGCTTATACAGGGTCTATCTTCAGAAATCCTTGCTCAGCTAGCTAGCTTCCAAAGAAGCCTGCAATACATTCAATAAAGTAATTTTCAGAAGAAAATATTTCCTTGTATACAATGCACATTGCATATCATCATATCATCATCCACTATGAAGGTACTTAAACCTACATATAGAGCTGATAGAAACTATACTTTTTAGGCTTAGTATCACATTAGCTTCTCATTCAGCTGACTGATTGTCCTAAGTATATCATCAGTGGAAGTGGGACAATGATCCCAAGTGGTGCATTAATTTGAATTGGTATTCATTGCAAGATAGGATCTGGTTGAAAGTCAACTACTATGCAAGTCCAGTCAAGTTCTTATTCATCTTTAACAATATAATCACAGTTCAACAAACAGATTTAAACAAGTTTGGTTCCTGTCTTCCTATGGACAAGTTTTGATCGTGTGTGTGCGCCAGATTCTTATGATTACTGAGATGAATTTGTATGTGTGCAAAGACATACGTGGAGCCACTAACTCGTAAAAGTCATTTGAAGAAACCGTTCAAAATACAATAGTATATCATAGTTTCAAGATTGTTTCAACATCTTGAGTGTGTAGCTTTCCTTCTGATTTTGAGTTTATTTGCTTAGCAAACAGAAGAAAGATTGGGGCTTTGTAGGATTTAAAGAGAAATACTCATAAGTGAATGCTTAGCAAACAGAAGAAAGATTGGGACTTTGTAGGATTTAAAGAGAAATACTCATAAGTGAAAGTGTCAGTAAAATGACAATTAGTAATAATGCAAATTATATATATTGCACATAATCATACTAGCTTATGCATGTCAAATATTGACCAACTAAGAAAGGTAAATGCAAAAATCATGAGATTTGAATATTGAATAACATTAACCATAGTTAATGTCTCTTAAGAAGAAATTTTGAGACAACCTCCAAGATGGTTACTTGTTCCCACACTTCATCTGGTTGGTTATTTTTTGCCCCTAGTCCAATGTGACTTTTAAGATCTATTTCTTTTCACTATTTAGGAGGGGCACGGATACAAGGGGCAGATGTTATTTTTAATGACTTTCCTTATTTGCTTGATTAAAATGTGTGGTGAACTAATTAGGAGTACTTACTTAGCTAAGACAAATACTTTTAGGGAGCATCTAAATCATGTTTTATTGTTTAAACTTTATGATACATCTAAAATCATACACTATGATTTCAGTTTAGTATAATTAATTGTTATGATGTTGAGTATAATGTTACATGAGGTTTCATGATTCAAGGTTAATGGCATATATTGGACAAAGTTGTCTAAGGAGAAATGGAAAGGAAAAACTTGCAAATTTTCTAATGATGATAAATAATAGCTCATGTGATTGTGGCCAACTTGGTGCTAGATAGATACTTAAGGTGGTTGAGAGGAAGTGTCACAACAAGGGTAAGAAATCAGTAAAAAGAGGCAACCTATTTTAGAACATAATGGAAGAGTTTGGTATAATCATAACTTGGTACTCTAAAGGTATCACTATAAAGTATATCTAAGGATGATGCACATAAAGAAGAAAATATTGGAAATCAACTAATGAAGTTGAATAATCATGTTAATAATGAAGGTCATTTTGAAGGAACCTAGAAGGTATGATAACATAGAAAAATTGATCAATTGGAGGAGATAAGTTGTAAAGTTTTCCATAGGTGACTAACTATATGCATGAATTATGGATAACAAAATGTATGATCGGGCAATTTTATTATGTTCATGCCTTAAAACAAGAAATGATAAGTGGATTACATTTGGTAGCCATCTTAATGAATTTATTTATCGGGTATTACCCAAGTTAGGGAGTAGTAACGACATTTCCAAAGTACATCAATGTTATGCTTTTAAGACAGGGGGAAAAGAAACCACAATTATTGGAGCTGAGAAATTAAAGTCAATATAATAAAACTTTCCATTTTTGAAGCTAGTAGACATGGAATATTAGGAAATTAAGACTAGGAGAAAAATAAAAATATATCTATGACACCACACATTTAAATTTCTCATGGACAATGATGGTAGTAGTGTTTCCAACTGTTTCAAAATCTAAAATAAAGATACTATTTAATGAGAGAAAGAATCTCTTGTCCAAATTGAATAAGGGTGAATTTATGATAAAGCAATCAAATGGTATTGAGATAGGAACTTGACAAGATAAGAAAATATTTTCTGTGGATGAAAATGATAATTGTTAAGTGATGTATGTATAAGTCAACATGGATCAACAAACCCTCATGCAAGTAAATTAAGCATGATATAAAATTAAATCATGATGACCTAGTGTTTATATGCAATTTCATATAGCGATATTGGAATCGGTAAGCCAAAGGGTAAATGGATGTAAAAACCAAGGGATTTTAATTTTGAGATAGATGATTTAAATAATGAGTGTATAACTAGTAATATCTTAACAATGAATTTCACCAGAATTTCCTTGGGGAAGGAAGAATATATGACGAGAGATTAAGACTCAAGATGATGAGGCTCATGTGAAATTTAATGAAGTACCTAGATGATTATTACTAAGGTGAAAATGGTCAACTTCCTAGTTGAAAGAAGTGGAAATGATTATTGAAAAACTAATTGGTATCTTGACGAAAACATAACACTAATAACACTGATGAGATAACATAGATCCTAGATTGATGTTGAATAATCTTAGTTCATAGCTGAATGTTTGTAAAGTAAATGAAATTCATTTTTCTGATGAATCATGATAAGAATGCTTATAGAGTATTATTCTATATTTGATAAGTATTGAGATATTTCTCATGTTTCATGATATGATGGTATGAGGGTGATCATGCACATGTGGTTCATATTTATGTAGTTGTTACAATAATGACGATGTATCCTTATGATGATTATGATATGCATAATGTGGCATAGGAATGATAATGCTATAATATGAGGTTTATTGACATGTGGTTCATTTATTATGTGAAGTCATGATATGTCTTTGATGCAAATATGTTGATGTTATAACTTATGATGGTATTTCATGAGGTGAAGTATGTGGTAGTTGCATACAAATTTATGACATGCATGAGCATGCAGTTCATTATTATTCATAATGTTGCAATTAACAATGATGAATGTTCTCACGATGAAATGCAAGACTTGGCATGTGGATTATTTTCTATGATACTATGATGGTATTGCATTGGTTGCATGTTGAGGTGTGATGATTGACAAGACTCCACAAATGGGCCGAGAGGGCTGGTTTATTTGATGATCTCGTGTGAGCTCATATGCACGAGGGAGAGTAAGTAACACCATAAGGGCTGGGGAAAAACTCAATCAAAACTACATATGTCAGTGGTTCCTTTGTCTTGTGGAGCTCTTGATGGATAGCTCTTGAAGGGCTATGGGACCATCTTGAGGAGGCCAAGTGCCTGATGTTTTAGGCTAGGTGCCTGTTATTGGATTGGGATGCCGAAGTTTGGTGGGGGTGTAAGGACTTCGATGCCTGGGGTTGTGCGTCTTAGTGAGTTGTGGAGGGAGTGGGCCAACCTTGCGAGATGTCTGGAGTCATTGAGTACTGTACCAGATGCCTGCCTTGGGGCAGATGAGGTCTAACTCAAGCGTGAGCCTTGAGGCCAGGCTTGGACTAGGATATAGACAGAGGAGGCTTATGACTGATTCCGAAAGTGGGAAAAAGGATAGAGATTCCTTGGGATTTCTTGGGTGTTGTGAAACTTTCGATGTCTACTGGTTATACTAGTTCAGCAGAGGGTGTCGGGACTGTTACATGAAGTAATAAATAACAAAATAAATGTAATGTCCCTTAATAATAAATAATAAATAATAAGAATAAATAAGTAATAAAATAATAAATAATATAATATAATATTATAATAATAAATAAATAATAAAAATAGTATAGTAAATAAATAATAAATAATAATAAAATAATTTAATTACATGCTCTCAATAAATATAAATAAGAAATGAAACAAGAAAGCAGTGAAAACCAGTAAAGCTATCAAAAAGTAAAAACAAAAGAATAAAACAAGAAAGCAGTAAAGTTGCATGTTGACACATGGAGTGTGTGCATGTGTTTCCCCTTCCAATGTTTGCTCTATTTAATAGATGGGGAGGAAGGAGAGAGGTATTGCATCATTCCATGATTCCATCATCCATTCTCTTGGGAGAATAGTGTTGTGAGACCAAGGATCCCTGGTAGTAGTACGTTGATTGAGGGCTCGAGGGTGACCAGTTGTAGCAATATTTTGTGCAATTGAGCCTGCAGTTGGGTGGAGAGTCATCCCCAAAACTTTGTTGAAGTTAGTAGAATTCAACTAGCGTTCAACTCTAAAATCGCCAGTGAGAAACATCATTGCCATAGATAAGTAGTCTCTACTCGTATCTTTTGAAATTTAATGTTAACTAGTTGTTAAATTGCTCGTTGATTATAAATCACTTGATTAATCTAATTACAGGGCTATTACAATAGCTACAACAAGTAATAGCTTGATTGTCTACTCCAAAATATTATCAACACTCAAAACAATAACTCTGCCAAAACTATCAACTGTAGCTAGTTTGTGCTTGGGAAGAAGGGAGGTTTATATAGGAAATATGGATGGGAGATGGATCCTCCTTTTGTGGGAAAAGGACATATCCCTTGAGTTAGTTCCATCATTATAGGGAAAGGAGCCCAAACTGTTGTCCTCGACCCCATCTGGCCAAACCATTTACCAAACTTTTGTTACAGAGCTTCTAGAGTTGGAAGCATCGGCTCTAATTTAAAAAACTTTCCATAACAGCACCAATGCGACTGAAACATAGATCAATCACTCCAGTCGGTGGGAGGAGTAGTGATAATATTTGCACATCAACACGAGGGAGACAAAGGCCATTAGCGCCAGTCTTGTAAACTGGGAAACACAAAAGTTTCATGGGAAATGGTGCAAAAGGGAAATGATCTGCTCATGAAGAGGGACATAATGGTCATTTCTTGATGAAGGAAAATCATGCAGGGTTCACTATAGAGGTCCTCCAAGATCAAGGAACGAGGAGTACAGGGATAGTGACAAAATTTTGTTTAACAGATGTCCCCTAAAGGGTGAAGGTCGAGTTGGAGTGAGGGATGAAATGCTTTATAAATCAGTGCAGGGAATTGGTCTACTGTCAGAAAACCCGCAAGCAACTACACCTACATATACATAAACTGAGATCTCTGTCAAATGATACATGAATAAAGGCATGGACGCAGCCCTCTAGAGAATTATCATGTAAATGGATCCAGGTATGGGCGCAACCATCTGTCAAAGAGGATCATAAGGAAACTAGGGTATGGTTGCATCCATCCAATAATGAGAAGGATCACATATGAAAACTCGTGGTCTGGTCACAACCAGCCATCTGAAAGAGACATGCATATAATCATAAATCATGTCACACCACTTCACAACTTGGATGTGTGTGATCTGAGTCTAGGGTCTTGCGCTCCAACACAACCCAATCAAAGTACATATCCTAGCATGCAAATAGATGTGTTGACATCGAATATGATAGAAAGTCGCTTCATTATGATTGAGTGAAGTAAATTGTTAACAAGCGCAAGAGAAAACACCAATAATGACAATGGTCCTCAAGGTATTATCAACACAATCCATAGAATGTGAATACAAGCACTGGAGTCAAACACTCGTGAAATCACTCGATCGAAAGCCAATGATGTGAACTTGTCATTGAGTGTGGAGAACTTGCCATTAGGGCATGCAAGCTCTAAGGTATTGGAAGGGAGTCTCTTGGTCAACTTTCTGGATAATGAGTTGAAGTATATGGAAAGTGACTGTGTCGAAGGAGGGCCATAATGAATCCCACATCATCGAAGTGAGACAAGAGGATGTAAAATGATTTTTGATGATACAGAGAATTAGAGGTAAGTGTAATTGCAGAGGGACAACTCTTAAACATATCGGAGACACAACTGGGAGTTTGGAAGCTTTTGGATCCATGGGATCGGTGGTCATGATGACGTGGTAGAGATCAGATGGAAGGAAAAAAATGAATGGCCCAAACCCCATAAGGTGAACAATGCAAAGGAGGATCTCGTGACGCAACATGAAGCAAAGAGTGTCATGATCAAGAGTGAGCTGCCGACATGACTGATAGATTTCCAAATTTCCCTCCACCATTTCTGGCAAGTACCCCCAATTATTTTTTTAATCACAAGCTTGAAGGGGATAAAATATTCTTGCATTGTAAGTATATCCTTCGGACAAACCGAACTAGTAAGTTTAACGAGCCCTAGCAAGGAGAAGCTCATGTTCATCATTGTGATGAATCCAATGTTGTTTAATAGTTTAACAAGTCCAACAAAGGTGTAAGTCAATATCTTTTTCATGTTTAGAGAGTTTGAAAAGTACACGTAAAAGAAAACTCCACATGGTGCCTTTTCGTACTTTGTGTCTCTTGAGCCAGAAAAGGTAGAAAACAATACTTGGGAGAACCACTTGACCATTTCAGTCAAGGAGTACCCTTTTCGTAAATAGTCCCTCCCAGCTCGAAAAAGGGGTAAACTTATACTGGGCACACAACTTTTTGCATCCATTAATGAGTTTGAAAAGACAAGGGCTCAACCATCTTTTCAATTTTAAAGGGTTGGAAAAGAGCTAAAAGCATACCCCCCATTTTTATTCTCTTTAACGAGTCAAAAAGGGAAAAAATACTAGTAAATATTTTCATTTTTTATGAGTCAGAAAAGAGCTTAAAGGTGACTCATCCTAGAGGAATGAGTGGTATAAAGAGTAGCAACTAGTTCCAGCAATGGAGGAACTTCTCAAAACATGTAATGGTCAAGAGGCTGGCTAACAAAACCACTCATCACTGTGGTTCCTTAGGAAACGAAAAACAACCAAGTGAAAGGATATGATCAGCCAAAGAGATGGTGGCGATGGAATGAAACAACCAAGGCTCATCTAGCAGAAATCAGCTGATTAAAATGACAATCACGAGATGTAAATCAGGTGTGGGTTCATTTTTACACAATCTTGAACCATGGAGAACTCTTCTTGGATTTGATTTCATGTTTACACAAGCTTGAAATGAAAAAATATGCTTTCTATAAGTTCACATGCCCCCCAAGCTTCATTTCAATCAACTAGGTGAATGGAATGAAGATTCTCCTTTGAGATCTTGGAAAGTCTCGACTTGGATTCTACGAGATCTTAATCAAAGACTCGATTTGGAAAAGGGATTTGCTTCATTTTTTAATGAGGTTGACACAGTAAAAGAACTATCCTCAAGATCCTTGTTTCATTTTTTAACTAGCTTGACACAAGACAAAGAATTATGCTCACACCCTTTGTTTCATTTTTTAACGAGGTTGACAAAAGACCAGTAACTATACTCACATGTTGTTTCATTTTTTAACGAGGATGACATAGAAAAAGAACTATCCTTGCTAATTTGATCATGGACCATATGAGAACATGGATCCCAAGAGGTCTTCACTAGACAAAAGAACCACGCTCTGGGAGGAATACATGTCAATTGTTACCATAGAGAGATCGAGTTCCAATGCCCCTAGTACATAATGTACTATACCATCTATGTGATCAACAGCATATGCAGAGACGGAATGAGTAGCTACATAATTGACCTATGGTGGGGAAGGTACTACTTCCAAAGAAGATTCGATAGGGGATGATGGTTGCAAAGGAGGTGTCTGATGACTAATGAATGACAATTGATCAAGAATCATAATTTTCCCTTCGTGCTGAAAATAAACCACATGGAACAATGAAGAAACAAGATCTCCCATGTGTTATAGACATATTTGGCACTTCAACCCCAATGTTATATTTCAATAAACTAGGGCTCTTTAACCCCTAAAAGTGTTGTTTCATACCCTAAAATATCATGGTCAACTAATTACATCATTCCCCAAAAGTTCCACCTGAAAAACCATCCAGAACTGGCCAAAATAGGACCATACTAAATGTTCCACTGTCAGGGTATGATGCATACTAGCTCCTATACTAGCCAGGTGTGATGCATATCTGTATGGTGTGATGAGCGAGGATGGACAAATGTCCAGGACATTTTGCTAAGTGGATGCTCATGGAATCTTCTAGAAACTTCTCCTATGACACTTGCCTCTCTGAATTCGCCCAGGGATGAGTAAGAGATCTAAGAAATCTCCAAGTGGAACCAAAAACAACAAGTGGAATGACACTAA
>APFE030772044.1:46588-57880 GCA_000404065.3 Pinus taeda
AGATCAGACAGCTGGGTTGTAATTCTCCCTTCTATTTAATAAAGTTCTTTGAGTTTTCTTCCATGCAATTGCGCAATTGTGAATGTTATTATTTGTGAATGCCATTGTATGTTCATTGTATTTCTGATTCTGCAATGCTTATGTTATAATAGATCAAGATGCTTTGACGGTGTTTTGTTGCTGTGTTTCTACAGGTATTCTCTAAGCCGAATAAGTAGGAGAAGATTTGCAAGCTCTGTCAAGGGGGAGAGAGATCAAGCAAGGAGTTAAGTGGAAGATCTAGGTTGGTTCCTTTGCCTCTCTCTTATCTATCATACATAGAAGAAATCCCGAATTGCTTTGATTTTTTGTTTCTAGGATAGCTGCCAATCCTAGAGGGCTAGTCGATCGAAAAGACACTAGTTTTCCTAGAAACAAAATGGCAACTCTGCTAGGGAATGAATAGATGTTTGTTTGTTATTGTTGTTTGCTTTATAAACTATAGACAGAGCCTGATATTAGCGAGATAGCCTTTAGTTTCTTGTATATATGTTTTAGAGCCAAAGGTTGAAACAGTGACAAGTGGCACATCGTACATGTTTCCTCTACTGAACTAGTCTATAATCAGGTCACCGTGGGAGATTTGGCATAACTCTTCCTTGGAGAATCCAAATTGGATCAGACTGGTGGCATTAGAAAAAGGACACAAATGGCTAGTGCAGATCACGATTTTAGAACTAGAAGATCTAAAATTACAAATTTACAGTCATTTCAAGATTGAGCTCCTAAAATCAAGAAAAAGCGAGATGAGGAAGTTTGATGGCAAGGATCCGGTAAATTGGATACTACAGATGGAGAAATATTTTGATCTACATGGTGTACCACTATTATAAAAGGTATGTATTGCATCTAATTATTTAGAACTGAATCAATTTTTATGGTATAAAGGGCTTTGTTCTCGTAAACCATTTGTCACGTGGTCAATTTTCATGGAGGAAATGATAGCACATTATGAGGATACAAAGAGAAACTCCTTTAGCCAATCGATAAATCTCAAACAAAAGGGTTCAATGAAAAAGCACATTGAGGACTTTCAAAAATTGAATAGAAGGGTAAATTATATTTTAGAGAAGCAAAGGGTTGATGTCTTCATAGGGACTTTAAAGGATAACGTTCAACATGAGGTTCGTTTTTGGGAACCTAATTCATTGGAGGAGCCATTCGAGTTGGCTAGAAAAATTGAAAGCGAAATTATGGAAAAAAGGAATCCCATCACTCATGACTATAATTATGGAAGTGTTTCTTCTCCTAGCCTTCCACAACCTACAAGGCTTACACCACAACAATTGGAAGAAAAAAGAGAAAAAGGGCTTTGTTACAATTGTGATAGAAAATACACTAAAGGTCATAAGCGTGATGAGAAGAAATTATTTTACATAGAGTATGAAGAGGAGGAAGAAAAGGATCAAGAAACATAAAAGGAAGAGGATATATTCCAGGACCCAACCCCCGAGAAAGAAGAAATGAATCTGACCATATCTTGTAAAGCATTAGCAAGAATTACCACTCAAACTCTCAAGCTAGAAGGACATATCAAGAAGAAAAGGGTTCAAGAAGTGAAAGATCACATCGAGAAAAAAGAAATGAATCCAACCATATCTTGTAATGCATTGGCCAGAATTACTACTGCTCAAACTCTTAAGATAGAAGGACATATCAAGAAGAAAAATGTTCAAGAAGTGAAAGATCATATCGAGAAAGAAGAAATTAATCCAACCATATCTTCTAATTCATTGGCTAGAATTACCACTCCTCAAACTATCAATATAGAAGGACATATCTAGAAAAACAAATGTTCAAGAAGTGAAAGATCACATCAAGCATCAAGAAATGAATTTGACCATATCTTGTCGAGCATTGGAAGAAATTACCACTCCTCAAACTCTTAAGATAGGACATATCAAGAAGAAAAGGGTTCAAGCAGTGAAAGATCACATCGAGCATCAACAACAAGTTCTCCAACTTTTAAAGGATAATACCACTTTGGTGCATAATCAAATGAAACAACAGGTAGATCAACATCATAGTGAAAAAAATTTTGATGTAGGTGATTGGGTATTTTTACGACGACATCTCAAGCAATCTATTTATGAGAAGGAAATGTTGGCAATACCACATGCACTTAAAAAATGGTGACCTTACCCAATGGGAAGACACTTCAAGGTAAAAATGGATCATGATAGTCTTAAATACTTTTTAGAACAAATATTATCTTTAGAAGAACAGAAAAAATGGGTCACAAATATGTTGGGTTATTACTTTGACATCATCTAGAAAAGGAAGAAATTTTGTGTAGATGCAATTCTCAAGAAAGAATGAGGATGTGGAAGGCATGTTTTGGCTATTTCTATTATCCACTAGATGATAAATGAAGCAAGCCATGGAATGGAAAGAGGACAAAGAAGTGTGCTTACTCATTCAAAAGTGCAGAATATTCCAATTCAAACCAATATGCCAGAACTTGAAGAGGAAGGAAAAATCAAATTGGAACCTGGAGCAGTTACAGAAACAAGAACCCGATAGCTACGAAATCGATCAATTTCAGAGTATCTCATCAAGTGGAAGAACTTACCCACCAATATTCCACATGGGAGGACATGAATTTTATATAGAAGCATCAAGAACTACTCAAGCATTGAGGAAAACACTTTTTGAAGGAGAGGGGTATGTTAGGCCCCTATACTACTAGCATAACCCCTTATTGTTATTAGTACAACCCCCTTATTATATTGATGTACCCATGTAGTGCCCATATTGTTGCTATTGTGCCCCATAGAAGCCCATTATTGTTGTTATTGTACCCTTACATTATTATTGTTATGTCGGATCTGATTATATTATGATGCCTTAGAATCCTATATATAGAAAGGATGTATTTTCATTTGTATCATCGAAGAATTGTTCATTTGTATAATGTAAAGGAGGTTTCCCCCTCGAACAGGCTGGATTCTAAGGCATTCAACTATCCTTTTATCTTTTGGTGAGCTGGTTTCATAACAGGTCCCCCCGTTTGCACCAATAGATGTCATCAACCTCTGGTGATCATGTTGATAGCACACCATCAACTGGTAGTAGTGAAGTTTCTGGATAGAAAGGAAAGGTCAAAATCCCATGTAGGTTATGTGAAGGGGATCATACCCTTCCCCGTTGTCCTTTTTTGGATGAAGCCAAAAGATTCTTGCATAGCTGTCTTGCTTCACTGCAGCAACTTCCAACTGGATACAAGAAACTCTCCCTAAGTCCACTTGAAAATTTGAATGACATAACTCAACCGTTGGTCGAAAAACCTATCATTGAAAGTGAATCTTCTGAGTCCATACCATACCAAAGTCCATAGGTCGAGATGGCAGTAGACCCAGTTTTACCTTCAGAAGATCATACCCTTCCTGAAGAGAATGAGAACAATAACGTTCAAATTCTTTTTATCACTTCAGATTCTGATGAACTTGGGGGAAATCCATCCATTCCTTCACAACAAGAAGAGAATCCCCCAGTTCCCACTACTCAAGGGGTTAATTCAACCGTTTATTTGGTACCCCCTCCAAGTAGTCTAGTCACTTCCTTTGATTTGAATCGACTAGCAAGATCCTGCCTTCCTTCTAATGTACCATTCTAGATCATAGTACAAGTTTACAAAATGATTGCGTCTGGCACTATCATAGATTAAGGGGCATCAGTGAGTATCCTTTCCTTAATTGCTTGGAAAGCGCTTTGTTTTCCATCGTTTATGCCTATCACACGGAATCTGTTAGGCTTTAACAAACGAACCAATCAATTGTTAGGGATCCTTCCTAAGTTACCAATAACATTGGGTAGGAAAACCATTCACCTGAACGTGATGGCAGTCCCAGGACTATTAGATTAAAATATACTCCTTGGACGTGACTGTTATCACCCCAAGAAACTCTCCTAGGTTGTATCTTAGAGATGCTTGGGAACATTACAAAGTCAACATGATGTTGGAAATGGATGAATGGAAGGAATGATGCTTGTTCAAGCCAGATAACCACTCCTACTTTGCTTGACTCCAGACATGCGTGAACACCCCCAGACTACAAGGCTTTAGACCACCAATTACTCGCAGTTTAAGAATTGGGTGAACATGGAGAATACTAACCACACCAGTAGATGCACAAGACCCTATGATGGCTGGTTGCAACCAGTAAAGAGGTCTGCAAATCTGTTTCCTAATGCATAGACAGGATGACAACTTTCTGTCACTAAGTAAATAGAAACCTGAATAACACATTCACTAATACAAGCAAGACTTTAACACAGAGGTAGGATGACAGCTCCTCTAATGCTAAATATCAAGAGTTCATGAAAAATGCATAATAGGCACAACCTAAAACATAATAGAAGTGAAAAGTGAGCAATTAACAGTAAAAGAAGCTTGTATTAGCTGAAAATGAAGACGAGACGCTGCAAGTATCAAAGCAGTTACAATCTCCAGAAGTTGAACCTTACATCAAAACAACAACCATCAACCCTAATTACATCTGTTTTTTGGTTATATATAGAGTTTCATTATAAAGATGTTCTGCTATTCTAGGCATGGAGGGGTCGTAATCCAACTGCGTTAACTATCTGATGTAGTTTCTGGTGCAATCTGCCTACTTCAATGGACAAATTTGATCTTCTCGGATGCTCTGTTGTCCTTCTCAAGCAGGTGAAGTGTTGTATGGAAGAAGTTCCATAACTACTAAATGCGCTGATTTGCTCGAGGCATGTCCTTTTTTCTTCTCGGCTATTATGTTTCTTGAATGCGGTGGTTGAAGAGTAACTGCACAGAGTACTGAACACTGGCCACCTTCGTCCTTTCAGGAGTATGAAATGGCTATGGATGTGGACAGTATGGATGAACGAAGAAGGAATATCAGCCATTGGATCACGCAAATGGATGGCAGATATGGCTGAGCGGGAGGTATTGGGGGAAAGGGGAGTAGACAATCATGAGCCGTTGGATCTCAAGCAGGCAGATCCAACAACTATCAAGCGTAAAATATGCATGGGGGTTAACATGTCGGGAAAGAGGTTTCGACAGTGGGTGGTATTTATCGCACCGCTTTTGAAGGGCGAGTAGTAATCGTACAAGGGCAAGCATTGCGAGTAATTGGGCGGTTGATGGGATGGGAGAAAAACCACTTTGATTGTGAGTTAACACGCGGTCGGGTTTGCGGGCACGGGAGGAGCGAATGTCGTCTAATCGTGGCGGAGTTGATTGGATGGCACAGGTTTGATTGCACAATTTTCATTTTATGTGACAGGGAAATGACAGGTTAGCGGTTTTGTAAAAGTGCGCGGTTATATGGGTTCAAAACTTAGCACCTAGGGGCTTAATGAAACAGGGGCGTATGCCGAGTTTTGGAGGAAAATAGAGATGGCAGGAGGTTAAAAGAGTGTGAGGATAAAGGAGAAGGGAGAAACAGACTGCTGTGAGCTACCTCTGAGTATAACACACGGCCAAGCTATATTTGGTCCTCCAAATGTCAAGACATGTAGCAGGGCTAACACTAGCTCCTTCTGGGGATGAGATCCTCCCTATGAGGTCTAAGGAACCTACATATCAATTCCTTTCCGATGAAAACAAATTAGCAAAATTCCTAGTGTTCCATTGGGCATGGATTTTACTGAGCTTACACTAAAACTGATAAAACAACCTATTTACAATTTTAAGGCGCAAGACCTTAAACAATATAAATTTTCAGAAAACGCCCATTAACTGAGCCATCAAAAACTGCTTCTCCTCCCATACTTTGTAGTAGGAAGGTATTGTTCCCTTGGATCTGAGAAACAATAAAAGGCCCTATCTAGAAAGCATGAAACTTCCCATGGTTCCCTCTCTTCTCCTTCAGTGCATCCCACTTTAGAACCAAATCTCCAACTTGAAAATTACCTATTTTTGTCCTTCTATCAAAAGCATCCTTGATCTTCTTTTGATGTGCTATATACTTTTCAACCAGCTGTTCTCTGATTTGATGTACCTCTACTAAATCAGTGATCCTTTTTGCCATATCTTCTTCCTCATTTTGTTCTTGTCATAGGAACTTTGCCACAGGGAGAGTTAACTGAATTGGGAACATAGATTTAGTGCCATATACCAGTTTGAATGGAGAATTCCCTATGGATCTCTTAATGGTCACTCTGTCACCTCATAGTGCATATTTGAGCTTAGAATCCCAATTCTTTTTGTTGTCCCCCAACAACTTTTTAATTATCCCTATCAGAATCTTGTTGGAAGATTCTACTAGACCATTACCTTGAGGGTAATATGAGGTGGAATGAACTAGTTTAATACCCATTGAATTGCACATGTCCACCAATTCTTTTTCTCTGAAGGCTACTGTGTTATCTGTGACTAGTTTATGTGGACAACCAAATCTGGTGAAGATATTCTCTGTCAAAAACTTCATGACCACATTATGATCAGCCTTTATGGTAGGGATGGCTTCAATCCACTTAGTAAAGTAATCAGTGGCTACTAGGATCCATCTGTGTTGGCCATTAGAATGTGGATTGATTTCTCCAATAAAATCCAAGCCCCACTGCTGAAAAGGACCATTTACATGTATTTGCTTTAAGGGCAGGGACTTCAATTGTTGTTTCCCTTCAAATCTTTGGCACCTGTCACAAGATTTAACAAATGAAAACACATCAGAGAATAAGGTGGGCCAATCGTACCCAGCTTTGAGGATTTTGTGGGCTGTAGTCTTCCAATAATGGTGTCCTCCACACATGCTAGAATGAGAATGTTGCACGACTTCCATTGAGTGTTCTTTGCCCAGACACCTCAAAAGCATTCTAGATGGGTCCCTTCAATAGAGCATATTTTTATGTATGCAATATTTTGCTATGATGAGCTTAATAGTTCTGGCTTGGCTTGTGCTTAAGCCTAGAGGAACTTCTAGCTTCAACAAGAATCTAACTATTGCAGAATACCGATCACAAGAAGCTAGATTTTTTGCCAGTGACTGATTTTTTCCTGGTTCAGTTGTTACTTCTTCTGTTTGACTATTTTTTAAAAGTGAGCCCATGAGATTTATGTCCAGTGTTCTGCAGTTTTCTTCAGCCAATAGTCTGGCAAGGTCCTAACCTCTGACAAGCTAGGTGGGCTTCAGTTCTATATTAAATTCAATTAACTTTGCAATCCATTTAGCCCTTCTTCCATCAACATCGAGCTATGTTAAGACATCTTTTATTGAAGTAGAGGGCACATATGCAACTATCTTGGAATGCAAAATATAAACTCTGAAAGCTTTCAAAGACTTGATAAGAGAATATGCTTGTTTCTCGATGATATCATACCTCAGCTCAGCATCCCTTAATGTTTTGCTGAAAAATGCCACTGGATGCTCTGAGCCTTCCTCATATGCTTGCAATAAAACTACTGCAAGGGTGTCTTGAGAGGCAAATGAAAATATATGGAACTCCTTGCTATAATCTGGGCTGATTAGAGTGGGAGCTTCCATAATGGCTTTCTTAATGGAGGTAATATGCTTCACAAGTTCTGAAAAATTTGGGATAAACCTCCTCATAAAGTTTATTTTGCCCAGAAAGGACTGGATATCCTTCTTTGATCTTGGGATAGACAAATTCTGTATTTCCCTTACTCCCTCTGAGTCGATTTGGACACCTGTAGCAGAAACAACATGTCCTAACAACTTGCCTTCTTCTAAAGTAAATTGTGACTTTTTAGGATTGGCTGAAATCCCAAACCTTCTACACTTCAAAAACACTTTCTTCAAATGTTGCAAGTGGTCATGATGGCCACTGGAGTACACTATTATATCATCAACGTAGATAAGGACAAAGTTATCCTTCTCTCCCACAAATGCTATAACCATAGCTCTTTGAAAGGTGGCTCCAACATTCATCAGCCCGAAAGGCATCTTGGAATACATAAAAGTGCCCCAAGGAGTGGTGAATGAAGTCTTCTCTTGGTCATATGGATGTACAACAACCTGATTATACCCTAAAAATTCATCTAGGAAAGACATCACCTTGGCTCTTGAGACTTTTTGCAGCAAATGCTCCATCTTGGGTAGAGGATAATTGTCTTTCTTAGAGCATTTGTTTAAGTTTATGAAATCAACACAGAGTCTGATTTCTCCACTTTTCTTCCTCACCACTACTTAGAGGTTGGCTAGCCACTTGGAATATCTGAGAGGGACTATGATTTTGGCAGCCAACAACTTCTTGATTTCTTTTTCAATTAGAGGAAGGAGCAAGGGGTTTATTGGTCTCAGCTTCTGCTTGAAAGGGATGGTGTCTTTTTCTAGAGGAATTTTATGTTGGATGATCTTCTTGTCATATGTTTTCAGGTCACTATATTCCTAGGCAAAGACATTAGCAAATTGCTTCATTAAATTGCAGTATTCAACACTTTGGTCAGCAAACAAATGGGTAGACAGATTTATATATCTTGGCTAACTTGGACTTCCTATATTATGCTTACAAACTGTAGATTGGTCTTTTTCTTGAGTATCCTTATAAGGCACATCATTATGGTCAAACAACTTTTCTAAAGGAACTAGACCCTTAGGTATATGATTGCTGGGCAGTTGGACAATCCTATCTTTGCCAATTTTATTTCTAAGTTGGAATTGGGGGCTTTCTTCCAAGGCTTCATTATCTTGGTCAATTTGCATTTCAGAGAATTCATCAATGACTTGTAGGAACCTATTCACTTCATCATCATCTTCAAAAACTTTCCAATGTTGGACATTATGAGGCAAGGATGGTCTATATTTCATTTGGACTTCATAAACTAGTATGGGAGGTAGGGGAGGGATGAACATGCTAGCAGACACAACAAGGGAATCAATAAGCTGATTTTCAGCTCTAGGGATGTATGAGATACAAAAATTGTCAAAAGAATGTTTAAGTCTCCATACCTCATCTCTGTATGCTTTCAGCCTTGGGTGCTTTGCTTGAAATGTTCTTCTTACTTGTTGAATGATCAGATCAACATCTCCAAATACCTTTATATTTTTGATTCCTCTGTCTTTTGCTACATTAAGACCCAATATCAGAGCCTCATACTCTGCTATATTGTTTGTGACTTGGAAGGCCAGCTTAAAAGACAGCTGTGTGCTTTCTTGTTGTGGAGATATCAACACCACCCCTACTCCTACAGTCTCTCTGGAACATGCTCCATCAAAGAACATCTCCCAAACCTGACTTCTTTGCTCTTCCTCGGCCTGAACTATTTGTTTCCTGAGTTGTATTGCGGCCTTCTAAGATTCTTCTATTTGGAGGATACACGCTCCAAAATCAGTGTCCACAACATATATGGGATGATTAGAAGGGTTCTTATCATCACTGATGATGTATGCCAGCTGTGCTTCTCTATATAATCTCCTGCTTTCTCCTCCAAAGACTAGGACAGTGGCATAAGATAGATCATTCTGTAATGTCCCACCTAGTATCTTAATCCATCCTCTGGACAATAACATGCAAAAGTTAGGAGGGACATCTACTACCACAATGTCCATCACCATGCTCTTCATGGGCAGTTGAGTTAGGGTAATGGCTAAATCTTTGATCAATACTAGACATTTTACTTTCCTTGAATCAAAGGAAAATAGATCATGATAGGGTCTGGTGATATCAAGGCCTAACTCTTCCATGACAGCTTTTGGCATCAGATTGTGGCTAGCCCCAGTGTCTAGCAGGCAATTATGGAGGATTTTGTCATGGATGGTCAAGGAGACATCAAAAGATGGAGAATTATCATCAGCAGGTTTAGTCATGGGGCTCAGCACAACTGTAGGCTTATCATCTTGGAAATTGACAGAGTCAGTGGAGGTTTGTGTGGCTTTTAGCTCAAGAGCTTCAAGGATAGGCTTTATAAACACTTCACTCTTTACAAGTTCTAACAGAGGCACATATATTTTTAACTTCTGGACTTCGAAGATGACTTGTTAGGACCTCTTACCTCTTGAGCTGGTGCTTTGAGGATGACTAGATCAGCTGCTGGTCTTTTCTATCTGGTATTCTGTGACTCTATTTGGACAATATCTCTTTGGGTAGGATTCTCCTTGACATTGTTTACTTGTGACCTCAAACTGTATCTTTGCTATCCACTAGTCTACAGAATAGCCTCTCTGTCCCATTCTTGACTGGTTTGGTCTTGGAGTAATGCTTCTTCGTATTCATCTAATGTCAAATAGGCATCACTACATTTATCTTCCATGCAATGAATTTCATCCTCTTTTTCAAAAAGTTCCTCCTCCATGACCACGTTTTGAAAGGAGCTTTAAATTTTTGTTCTTCATTTGGTTCTTTACCCCTCTGAATGATTTGTAACTGTTCATTTTCTCTTCTGAAAGGATTTGGGTTTCTTGGAGCAAATGTGATCTGATGCCTTGTCTTTCCAGAGTTCTGCTCAACCTTCAGCTTAGATATCTTAGCAGCCAATGATTATCATTTTGGTCATTCTGTCTAATTTAGGTTCTGCAAATGAAGTAGAGGAAGAAGAAGCCTCACTTCTCTGCCTCCTTCTGTCAGCATGAATTTTAAGCTTTTCTGCAGCCATAATATTAGATTCTACTTCTAGGGCTGCATCTTGCATATCAGCTAGAGTGGCACATCTTCTTTCTCTCAATAGTAGGTAGAAATTAGAGTCAAAAGCATTGGCATAAGTAAGTTTGGCAGAGGTGGGGGTTGGCTTTACTTCAGCTGGTATCTTACTATACATATGATTGAATCTTTTATTAAAATCAGGCAATGACTCCCCATTCTTTCTCTTCAGGTTACCAAACTCATTATGGTAATATAGCAAGTCTTTTTTATCTCCCCAGTGTTTCAAAAATACATCATCTAAGGCTTCAATATCAGCAATAGATCTAGGGGTCAATTCTCTGAACCACTTTCTAGCCTCTCCATCAAATCTCTGGACAAAAACTCTCATCCACACATCAACTTCACTAGTATCCAAGTTATCAGCATAATTGTAAAAAGATTCAAGGTGTTCTTCAGTTGTTACCCCATCTGTACCAGTGAACTTTGGCATATACTTCTAGTATTCTCCTACAGGTATGGCATTCAAAGGAACACGTAGGACTAAGGGTCCATACCTAGCAACTATGATTCTTTCCATCTTTGTAGGCGCTTGCTGACCTGCCATGACTGGGGTAGGTGGAAGGATACTGGTAGATTGAATAGTGGGGAACAATGAAATGGATGACAGAGACAAGGGAATATGATGGACTTGGGAGACTTTCTTTGGACTGAGATCCAAAGGGGAACTGA
>APFE030772046.1:8707-42934 GCA_000404065.3 Pinus taeda
GTTGTAAAATTCTTAGGTTTTAGGGTTTAGGGTTTATAACACTTTAGTAAATGCTTTTAATAAACACTTAAATAAGAGTTACAAAATTCTTTTAAAAATGTTATAAAATGCTTAGCGTTTAGGGTTTAGGCTTTCGAATTGGGGTTTGGAGTTTGGATTTTACAATTTATGTTATAAAATGCTTAGCGTTTAGGTTTTGGGGTTTAGGGTTTAGAGTTTAGGTTTTAAAATTTATGGTTTATAACACTTCAGTAAATGCTTTCAATAGACACTTAAATAAATGTTAGAGAACACTTTAAAATATGTTATAAAATACCTATGTTTTAGGCTTTAGGGTTTAGTGTTTAGGGTTTACGGTTTGGGTTTTAGGGTGTAGAGGTAGCTTTTATAACACTTTATTAAATTATGTCATATAAAAACTTAAATAAAAATATACAAAAACCATTTTTAAAATGTTCATAAAATGCTGAGGGTTATCGGTTTAGATTTAGTTTGGTGTTTGGGGTTTAGGTTTAGTGTTTAATGTTTAGGTTAGGGTTTCTAACACTTTTTGAAAATATTTAATAAACACTAAATAAAAGTTACAAAAACACTCATTCAAAAGTTATTATCTCCTTTGTTCTTAGTGCTTAGGTATTAGGGTTTGGGATTTAAGGGTTTAGGGTTTATAACACTTTATTAATTACTTTTAATAAACACTTAAATAAATGTTACAAATCGATTTTTAAAATGTTATAAAATGCTTTGGGTTTAGTGTTGAGGGCTTAGGGTTTAAAATATGATCAAACAATTAGGGTTTAGGGTTTATAAGACTTTGTTAAACGATTTTAATAAGCACTTAAAAAAATTTAAAAATGTTAGTTAAAATGTTATAAAATGCTTAGGGTTTCACGTTTAGGGTTTAAAATATTATAAAATCCTTAGTGTTTAGTGTTTAGAGTTTAAGGTTTATAGAACTTTAGTAAATGGTTTTAATAAACACTTAAATAAAAGTTACAAAAATCTTTCTAAAATTTTCTAAAATGCCTAGGGTTTACAGTTTACGATTTATAATAGTTTAGTAAATGCTTTTAATAAATGCTTAATTAAAAGTTACAAAATGCTTTTCCAAATATTATAAAATTCTTAGTGTTTAGGGTTAAGTTTGAATTTGTCGTGTTTGGGGTTTGGATTGTTAGAGTTTATGCTTATGTTTAGGGTTTATAAAAAACTTAGTAAATGATTTTAAATAAACAGTTATAAAGTTGCAAAACACTTTTTTAAATATTGTTATAAAAATGCCTAGGGTTTAGTATTTGGGGTTTAGGTTTTAGGATTTATGGTTTATAACACTTTAGTAATTTCTTTCAATTAAGAGTTAAATAGGTATTACACATAACTTTTTAAAATGTTATAAAATACTTATGTTTTAGGCTTTAGGGTTTAGGGTTTACAGTTTAGGGTTGATGGTTTGGGTTTTAGGGTTTAGAGATTAGTTTTTATAAGACTTTATTAAATTACTTCAATAAAAACTTAAATAAAAGTTACAAAACCCTTTTTAAAAACTTATAAAATACTTAGGGTTTAGGGTTTGGGGTTTAGGGTTTAGTGTTGAGGATTAATGGTTTAGGGTCTGTAACACTTTAGTAAATTCTTTAAAAAAAAACTTAAATAAAAGTTACAAATCATTTTCTAAAATGTTATAAAATTATTTTGTTTTAGAGTTTAGGATATAGGCATTTTTATTTAGGGTTTACGGTTTATAACACTTTATTAAATTATTTTAATAAACACTAAAATAAATATTACAAATTTTTTTTTAAAATGTTATAAAATGCATTGGGTTTAGGTTTTTAAATATGATAAAATTATTAGGGTTTAGGGTTCATAGTACTAATTAAAATTTTAGAAAATGCTTAGGATTTAGTGCTTAGGGTTTAAAATGTTATCAAATGCTAAGGGTTTAGTGTTTAGAGTTTAGGGTTTATAGAACTTTAGTAAATAATTTTAATAAACACTTAAATAAAAGTTACAATACACTTGTTAAAATGTTATAAAATGTTTAAGGTTTAGGGTTTGGGATTTAGGTTAGGGTTTAGGGTTTGGGATTTAGGGTTTAGTGTTTAGGGTTTATAGCACTTTATGAAGCTCATGTGATAAACACTTAGTTAAAAGTTACAAAATGCCTTTTAAAATGTTATAAACTCATTAGGGTGTAGGGTGTAACATTTAGGGTTAAGGGTTTAGGATTTCGTGTTTAGGCTTTAGGGTTTACAGTTTGTAACACTTTAATAAATGGTTTTAATAAACACTTGAATAAAAGTTACAAAACAATTTTTAAAATGTTATAAAATTCTTAGGTTTTAGGGTTTAATTTTTAGGGTTTAGGGTTTAGGATTTATAAGAAATTAGTAAATTCCTTTAATAAACACTTAAATGGAAGTTATAAAATGATTTTTCAAACGTTATTAAATACTTAGGGTTTAGGGTTTACATTTTACAGTTTAAAGTTTATAAAACTTAAGTAAATTCTTTGAATAAACACTTAAATAAAAGTTACAAAAAGCTTTTTAATATGCTATGAAATTCTGAGGATTTAGGATTTAGGGTTTCGGGTTAGCGTTTAGGGTTTAGAATTTAGAGCTTATAGCACTTTAGTAAATGATTTTAAGAAAAACTTAAATAAAAGATAAAAAAATTCTTTTTAAAATGTTATAAAATGCTTAGGGTTTAAGGTTTAGGGTTTGGGGTTTAGGGTTTAGGATTTATAACACTTAAGTAAGTTCTTTTAATAAACAGAAATAAAAAGATCCAAAATGATTTTTAAAATCATATAAAATGCTTAGGGTTTAGGGTTTAGGGTTTGTGATTGATGGTTTGGGTTTTAGGACTTAGGTTTTAAGGTTTATAACACTTCAGTAAATGATTTTAATAAATATGAAAATAAAAAGTAAAAAAAATCTTTTTAAAATGTTAGAAAATTCCTAGGGTTTAGGGTTTAGGGTTTGGTGTTTAAGGTTTAGGGTCTAGGATTTATCACAATTTAGTAAATGATTTTAATAAAAAATTAAATAAAAGTTATATAACTCTTTTTAAAATGTTATAAGATGCCTAGGGTTTAGGGTTTAGTGTTTAGGATTTAATGGTTTCAGGTTTAGGGTTTATTTTTTAGGGTTTACAGTTTATAAGACCATAGTAAAATTCTTTTTAATAAAAACTTAAAAAAGTGTTAAAAGACAATTTATAGAATGTTATAAAATGCTTAGTGTTTAGGGTTTAAAATGTTATAGAATGCTTACGATTTAGGGTTTAAAACACTTTAGTAACTGCCTTTAATAGATACCTAAAAAAAGTTACAAAACACTTATTAAAATTTTATAAAATACTTAGGGTTCAGGGTTTAGGGATTAGGTTGAAAATGTTGTAAAATTATTAGGGTTTAGGATTTAGAGAATATACCACTTCCGTAAATGATTTTAATAAACACTTAAAAAAAGGTTACAAATGATTGTTGAAATGTTATAAAATGATTAGGGTTTATAACACTTTAGTAAATGTTATAAAATGCTTAGGGTTTAGGGTTTAGGGTTTGGGGTTTAGGGTTGAGGGTCTAGGGTTCAGGGTTTATAACGCTTTAGTAAGTTATTTTAATAAACACTTAAAAAAAATTACAAAAAACCTCTTAAAAATTCATAAAATTATTAGAGTTTAGTGTTTAGGATGTAAGGTTTGGGGTTTAAGGTTTTGCGTTTAAGGTTTAAGGATTAGGGTTTAAGGTCAATAACACTTTAGTAAATTATTTTAATAAACACTTAAATAAAAGTTACAAAAATGTTTTGAAAAGGTTATAAAATGCTTAGGGTTTAGTGTTTGGGGTTTTTAGTTTGGGGTTTAGGGTTTAGCATTCAGGGTTTTGGGTTTATAAAACTTCAGTAAATTCTTTTAATAAACACTTAAATAAAATATATGAAACACTTGTTAAAATTTTATAAAATGGTTAGGGTTTAGGGTTTATAACACTTTAGTAAATGCTTTTAATAAACATTTAAAAAAGGTTAAAAAACTCTTTAGAAAATTTTATAAAATGCTTAGCATTTAGGGTTTACAGTTTATAACACTTCACTAAATTCTTTTAAGAAACACTTAAAAAAAGTAACAAAATTCTTTCTAAAATGTTATAAAATAATTGTGGATTAGAGTTTAGGGCTTAGGGTTTAGGGTTTAAAATGTTATAAAATGAGTAGGTTTTAGAGTTTATAAAAGTTTAGTAAATTCTTTTAATAAACACTTAAAAGCAGCTACAAAAATCTTGTTAAAATGTTGTTAAATGCTTAGGGTTTAGGTTTTAGTGTTTAAAATGTTATAAAATGCTTAGGGTTTAGGGTTTATGGTTAGGGTTTATAACACCTCAGTAAATGATTTTTGTAAACTCTTAAAAAAAGTTACAAAAGGATTTTTATAATGTTACAAATTTTTGAGGGTTTAGTGTTTAGGGTTTAAAATGTTATAAAATGCTTAGTGTTTAGGGTTTAGGGTTTATAACAATTTAGTAAATGAATCTAATTAAAAATTAGAAAAATTTATAATATGCTTGTTAAAATTTTATAAAATTTTTAGGTTTTATAGTTTACTGTTTATAACACATTAGTAAATACTTTTAATAAACACTTAAAAGGAAAGTTACAAAAATCTTCATAAAATATTATAAGATTCTTAGGGTTTAGGATTTAGTGTTTACGGTTTAATGTTTAGGGTTTAGGGTTTAGGTTTTATGGTTTAGGTTTAGGATTTATAAGAATTTAATGAATTAATTTAATAAACACTTAAAAAAAGTTAGAAGACAATTTCTAAAATGTTATAAAATGCTTAGTGTTTAGGGTTTAAAATGTTATAAAATGCTTAGAGTTTAGGGTTTAGGTTTTAGGGTTTCTGGTCTAGGTTTTAAAACACCTTAGCAAAATCTTTTAATAGATACTTAAAAAAAAGATTCAAAACACTTATTAAAATGTTATAAAATACTTACGGTTAAGGGTTGAGGGTTTAGGGTTTAAAATGTTATGAAATGAAGAGGGTTTAGGCTTTACGGATTAGGTTTTAGGGTTTAAAATGTTATAAAATTCTTAGCTTTCAAGGTTTAGGGCTTAGGGTTTAGTGTTTAGAGTATATAACACTTCGGTAAATGCTTTTAATAAACAACATAAAAAAGTTACAAAACGATTGTTAAAATTTTATACAGTTCTTAGGGTTTAAGTTTTAAGGTTTATAACACCTTAGTAAATGCTTTTAATAAACACTTAAATAAAAGTTACAAAATTATTTTTAAAATGGGTATAGGTTTTAGTGTATAGGATTTCGGGTTTAGGGTTTAGGGTTTAGGGTTTAATGCTTATAACACTTTAGTAAATGCTTTTAATAAACACTTAAATAGAAGTTACAAAATTATTTTTAAAATGTTATAAAATGCTGAGGGTATAGGGTTTAGGGTCTAGCGTTTAGGGTGTATAATACTTTAGTAAGTTCTTTTAATAAACACTTAAGAAAAAGTTACAAAACCCTTTTTAAAATGTTATAAAATGCATAGGGTTTAGGGTTTAGGAGGTAGGGTTTGTAGTTTAACGTTTAGGGATTAGGTCTTTCTATAACACTTTACTAAATTCTTTAATAAACACTTAAATAAAAGTTACAAACCATTTTTAAAAGGTTATAAAATTTTTAGGGTTTAGGGTTTGGGGTTTTGGGTTTGGCGTTTAGGGTTTAGCATTTTGGGTTTGGGTATATAACACCTCATTAAATGCTTCTCGTAAACACATAAATAAAATATACGAAACACTTGTTAAAATTTTATAAAATGTTTAAGGTTTAGGATTTATAACACTTTTGTGAATGCTTTTAATAAACACTTTAAAAAATGTTAGAATATACTCTTTAAAATGACATAAAATTCTCAAGGTTTAGGGTTTAGGGTTTGGGGTTTGGGGCTTATAATACTTTCACGTCCCTATCCACCATTGTTTCTTAGGCATATGGCACCGAATATGACCAAGGGTCAGGGCTGGTAGCCCAACCCCTCCCTCCTAAAGCTCTAAACTTAAACATTATATAATAGTTCGGTCTATGCTATGTTAAGAACTACCATGTGGCATGTCAGTGAAGTGCTCCATTATGGAGTGGGAGGTCAGGGGTTTAAATGCCTCAGACCTCACTCAGAACCATACTAAAATTTTAACTGACCCTAGGGTTCCATGTGGCAGCCCATGGCTGGGCCACACGACACCCAATTATTGGTCTACATAAAACTAGCACAAACCAATCAAATGTGCCAAAAATAAACGAACTAGAGGATGACACATAGCAAGCTATCATTAACTCATACCTTACAGAGTCACTCTGTTAACTCACTATATGATCAACCTAGTCAACTGACTAGTCAGCGGACCTACTAGAATTTTAATTTTTGGGCCAAACAATGAGCACATGATAACTTGAGCATATGGTGTCAGATTTAGGTAAAACAAATGTCATTGGATTGACAACAACAAGCACTTCAATTTAATGCTACATTTAAGGATTTCTCGACACTTTCATTTTTGAGAAAAATTGTGATCAGCTGATCATCTGTGGAATTGAAGATCTTTAGTTTCCTATTGGTCAAATAATTTCTAGAAAGAATGTATTTTTTTTTGTAAGATGAGGTAGTGCCTTTCTTTTTCTATTCATATAAGTCCAGGTTAAGCCATATACATCGTTTTGGTGGCCTCAAGCTGCCCAAATGGGAAACTGAGTCTGTCGGCCACCTCAAATTAAAATATGCCATCCACTAACAAAAATGGGTAAGTCTATTAATACATACTAAGCATATTTCACAATAGAAAAAACTACCGGTAGTCATGAAAATAGGAAAAAATGATGAAATATTGTCCCCAAAATCTAGCCATGGAGGCAATAGCTCGCCTTAAGGGTCATTCTTCACAACCATCGAGTGGTATCACCTTTGCTCGATGTGCTAGAATGAGTTGCTTCAACTGTTGCTGGATTTTTTCTAGCTTACTATCTTGCATAATCATGGTGATTTGCAGGTTCTTCATTTCTTTTTTAATGTTAGGCATGCCCTGGGCCAGTTCTACCATTACTCCTGCAACTTTCTCCAGCACCCTTCCTATTAGGCGTTTCAACACCAAGTAAACGTGAAAGGCCTATTTATATCGGGTCATGCGACCTCTCGTGTTACTTGGGTTTGGGATGAGATCCCCCCACTCTTCCATTTCTGGCTTTGAGTCATCCGCCATTACATTTTCCTCCATCTCCTTAATTAGTCTACGTATGTCCTCAATTGTGCCCTCTTTATACACCCTTTCCACCTCCTGGATGGTTTTCCTCATTTTTCTCTTGCCCCTTCCACCACGCCCCCTTCCCTATCCCGTCCACTCCATTTTTCCTCTTACTATCACCTGTATATCCTGTCCAACAGACAATCTTAGATTCTCTACCATTGCCTTTATTCTCCTCTCCTGAGTACCCATTCCCCTAAATTGGCCTTCAACACAAAAATTTCTCCCTCTGGTCAGACTGCTCTCAATCCTTCCTCCCCTTGTCCCAGATAATTGGGTAACCTTTATTGTCTTCCCCATTTCCCAGATTGTTTCTTTGTCCTCCTCAGGCGATCCCTGATCCTCTCCATTGCAGAAATCTAGAGGGGTTTTGCCCTGGTTGCCTCGATTTCCTCCCATTTTGTGCCCTTCCCCTGAATTTTCCTTCGACCCTCCTTCCTCCTCCTTACTACCATCTTTAAAGGATTTAACCCCCTCTCATATAATTCTCCCTTTATCTGCTAATCCTAGCTCTCCCTCTTCTTCCATCAGACTATTAACAATTAAGCAAATTACAGGATTCAGCTTTACGAAAGCATACCCGGACATCTGCATCGCCTCTGGTGAAACCAACTTGTCCTTCACTACCGCTGTCCTCCTCCTTCGGTTCTTTGTGACCAACCTCATTACCCTCTCCTCTCTTGTTTTCCTTCTATCAACTTTCCCACGTCTAATCAATCTGGCGCCACCGATTTCTGCTATTTCTTACACCACTCCCTTGTTAGCTCTATTCCTCGGGCGGCTGTCCCATCGACATGCCTCCCCCACATCCTATTTTATTATGGGAATGTTGGGAGGCTAGCACTGCCATCCATTCCCCTCCACGATCCGTTCCCATGTCATCTTCCCGTCTCTCATCCCAATCGGGGGAGAAAGAATGTAAATTTGACTTGGTGAAGGTATTATTTTTATTGTAAAAGTAAATCTAGCTTCCAAGAATACCCCTATTACAAAAAAATTGTTCGATTGCAACATTTGATGTATGAAATTCGATGAATGAAAAATCATTCTTCCTAAATTTAAGGAAAAACCATTGTTTCCCATTAACCTCCTTTGAATACCCAAAACGAGTCATATTTGTATAACTATTAAATTATTTGATTGTATACTAGTTGTTGGAGAGTGTTCTTGATTATTTGATATATCTTCTTCAAAAATAATAATTCAAATATTCAAGGATATGATAGCACAATTTATATTCACCTCTCTTTTTTAATGTGTGAGGGACACATAAGTTGTTGATAGATTATTTGCACAACCTAAGATAACACATGAAGGAAAATTCGATCAATAAAAAATGGTGGAGGCACCTATCATGATGTCACTTACTTCAAATTATGAGTAATTAGTGCGCCCATATAATAATTGACCTTCGGATTTACGCCCATCCCATGAAATATAGGTACTTAAATCTTCCAAAGCATAAGAACTTTGGCCTATTTTACTAAAATTAAATAATAAACTATTGGGTGAGATTATGGTTTCCTCTTGTTTAAAATGCATTTTTGAATGTATAAATAGATTTAACACCTACTCCATTTAGGGAAGAATTTAGGAAGAATTTAGGAAGATTTTTTGTAACTTTTATTTAAGTGTTGGTTAAAAGAATTTACTAAATTTTTATCGACCCTAAAACATAAAAATAAAACCCTAAACCCTAAACACAAAAACATAAACCCTAAACCCCAAAATGTAAACCCTAAACCCCAAACCCCAAACCCTAAACTGTAAACCCTAGACCCTAACCATTTTATAACATTTTAAAAATTGTTTTGTAACCTTTATTTAAGTGTTTACTAAAATCGTTTAGTAAGATGATGTAGACCCTAAACAATAAACACTAAACCTAAACCCAAACCCCAAACGTTACACCCTAAACCGTAATCATTTTATAACATTTTAAAAAGTATTTTGAAACTTTTATTTAAGTTATTATTAAAATAATTTACTGAAGTCTTATAAACCCAAAACCCTAACCTCTAAACCCTAAATCCTAAACCCTAAATCATAAACCCTAAACCCTAAACCCTAAACCTTAAACCTTAAACCCTAAACCCTAAACCTTAAACCCTAAGCCCCAAAATGTGAACATTAAACCCTAAACCCTAAGCATTTTATAACATTTTAAAATAGTTTTGTGATTTTTATTTAATTGTTTATTAAAATATTTTACTAAAGTGTTATAAACCCTCAACCCTAAACTGTAAACCACAGACCCTAAACCCTAAACCCTAAACCCTAATAATTTCATAACATTTTAAAAAACATATTGTAACATCTATTTAAGTGTTTATTAAAATCATTTACCAAACCCCAAACCATAACCCCTAAACTCTAAATCGTAAGCATTTTATATCATGTTAACAAAATTTCTAACTTTTATTTAAGTGTTTATTATAAGAATTTACTAAAGTCTTATAAATGCTAAACCCTAAGAATTTTATAGCATTCTAAAAAGAGTTTTGTAAATTTTACTTAATTTTTTATCAGATTAATTCATGAAGGTGTTATAAATCGTAAAAAATTAAAACTAAACCCTAAACTATCAACCCTAAACTGAAAAACCTAAACCCGAAATGCTAAACCCTAAGCCTTTTATAACATTTCAAAAAGCGTTTTGTAACTTTCATTTAAGTGTTTATTAAAGCAATTTACTAAAGTGTAATAAACCCTAAACCCTATACCCTAAACCCCAAACCACAAACCCTAAACCCTATACCTTATACCCTAAAACCTAAACCCTAAGAATTTCATAACATTTTAAAAAGTGTTTTGGAGCTCTTTTTATGTGTTTATTAAAAGAATTTACTAAAGTGTTATAAACGTTAAACACTAATCCCTAAAACCTAAACCCTAATTAAATTATAACATTTTAAAGAGTGTTTTGTAACTTTTATTTAAGTGTATGTTAAAAAAATTTACTAAATTATTGTAAACCCTCAACCCTAAATGCTAAAGCCTAAGAATTTTATAACATTTTAAAAACTATTTGTAACTTTTATTTAATTGCTTATTAAAATAATTTACTAAAATTTCATAAACCCTAAACCCTAATCCCTAAACCATAAAACCCAATAATTTTATCAGTATCTATAATAAGGGAAGACCACACCTCAGTATGTGAGTGTAGGAGGGAGAAAATCGTGATACATGAGATATCCTGACCTTTGTTTTTCCACCCTTCTTCATAAACCTTTCGACTTTTATTTATTTTTCTTCATAACTCCTCGAGGCTCCATGGGATGAATGCATTATGTGTACTATGTAGCAGTGGGTACCCGTTTAACGTGGGGTGGTTCATCCCTACACCCTAAACCTTAAACCCTAAACCCATAAACCCAAAATCATAAACACTAAACCTTTAACATTTTATAACATTTTAAGAAGTGTTTTGTAACTTTTATTTAGGTGTTTATTAAAACAATTACTAAGTTGTTATAAATGTGAAATCATGACCCATAAACCCTAAACCCTAAACCCTAAACCAAAAATCTTAAAACTTAAACCCTAAGAATTTTATAAATTGTTATTAACCCTAAATTCTTAACGCTAAACCCTAAACCCCAAACCCTAAATCCTAAAATCTAAACTCTAAAGCATAGACCCCTAACCCTAAACACTAAAGTGTCAACCCTAAACCCTAAGTATTTTATAACCTTTTAAAAAGTGTTTTGTAAATTTTATTTAAATGTTTATTAAAGCCATTTACTAAAGTGTTATAATTCCTAAACCATAAACTCTAAACCCTAAACACTTGACTTAGAATATAATGTATATAGAATATTTTGACTAAAGAATGATTTATTGGTTTTATTATAACTATTGTGACCATATAATTAAATGGATTGAAAACTGCTACAACCATTACTCTATGATAAGAATCAAATCACTAACTCCATTATACATATTGCATTAAAAAATTCTATACATATTGCATTAAAATTCGTTAAAAATTAATTAAAATATATTATTATATTATTTATTATTATTATTATTGGAGTTATATGATATATAAAAATATGTTTATTGAATCATCCCCACTATTATTATGGGAATCCTTTAATTGGAAATAGTTCTTCTTACATTACCATGGATTAGGAATACCACATGCCCAATATGACATGTTGATATGCCATCTTCTTAAATTAATTAATGTGAGATAATTTCATTAATATAGTATAGTTAGCTTGAAAATAAATCTTATCATTGATATGTCAATATTACCATGAATATTCCAACATATTTAGTGTGTTCAGAAATCATATCATTGACATGTCAATATTACCATGAATATTCCACATATTCCATGGGTTAAAAAAACTTATGATTGATATGTGAATATTACCATGAATATTCCAACATATTCCATGGGGTTTAAATATCTACGATGAACCTAATAATTAAATTATAATTGTGGAAGTTCTATTCTTACGATTAGCATAATTATAGGCACATAGATTTTCGAATTTATTTTCAATTTAAGTTAAAAGAAAATATTAACATTAAATTAAGAAATACTAGGGAATGTATATAAATTAAATGGATCGAACTCTAAATAAAATTCAATCCATGATAACCATCAAAATGGTTACACCAATATTCCTATCACATTTCATAGATTAAAAAAACATAGAAATTAACTAAATTATAACTATGAAAGATATATTCTTTTGATTAGCACAATTTTAGGCATATCTAGTTTGGAATTTATTTTTAATTTAAGTTAAAACAAAATATTAACATTAAATTAACAAACTAGGGAAGCCATATAAATTAAATAGATCTAAATGCAAATAAAATTAAATCCATGATAATCATCAAATTGTGTAACACATAGTACCTATCACATTTTCTACATTAAAAAAAAAAAAAATTTAACAAAATTATAACTTTATTACAACCTATATTGTGATTACTTATAATAATATTTTTTTCATGCATATTTCAACAAGAAATAATCTTAGTGGAAAATTTTACCGGTGAAATTTAGCCCTTGGTCTAAATTAAAGGGTTTCTAATTTTGAATGGAAAATGGTTTTGTATCATATTGCATTATTAATAGTATCCCCAAGATTATTTTATAAGAAAAATAGGTATGGAGGTTAGCATAGCCTTATTTCAATGGAGGAGCTACTAATTTCCATTTACCCCAATTTTCAAGGACACGGATTTATGGTACCCATTTCTCCCTTCTCATTTGATTTTAAATGAGCTCTTTATTTCAGTGGCCCTTATATCATGGTATTGAGATTAATTTTAAGAGAACAACCCACATTTAAGTATTCAATAGTCTTCTTTCCATTTTCTAAGCTTTCACACGATTAATGATTGTCATATCTAATACAAGAGGCTTGTGTATTTTCTTTACATTCCAATACCTCGAGCATTCTCTCCTTTATGTCGTGAATTTTTTTTCTTAATTTTTGGGAGATGTAATAATTTTTTGTTTGGAAACCCGACCAAACAAGTAATCTTAAATGTTTCAAAATATGAAAAGAAAATATATATTTTACGGCTCTCAAATAAAATACATGACATTTATCTATATGGCCATAGGCAACAGAGCTAAGACAAGGAAACATAAATGAAAACTAAAGATACATAGGCAGATAGGCATGCATGCATATTTCTGGGGATCAATAACCTTTACTGGGATTGGATGTTTACTCCTTGGAGTGCACCCACTACTAGGAGGAGGCCCCATTTTCCATTAAGTTCTTGCAAGCACACCACTTGTATGACCAACATCAATAGTAAAACCTTCCATATCAGCAAACACCTCGGTGTTTTTAGGATTATGTCGCTCATCGGAAAGTTCCCTTATCACCTAAGTGATCTCTTCTTGAATTGGTTAATTGTTCAAATGCCTCTAATGATTGGTTGTGCTCCCAAGTCGAATTTGAGCTCCAGAATAACTTATCCCTTCGTAGTAATATGTTCCTCGCTAGAGATTAGAACTTTCTGTACGCATGGAAAACAACAACAAAAAATTAGAGGCCTATGTCAGACTCGAATAGTTCAAAAAGAGTGGAGAAACCTAAACACAACCCCCTGTCCTTGCCAAGATCTTTTAGTGGAAGAGCCATCTTGAGGCCCAAAACTTCTACAAGAGAAGAACATGGAAAAAACCAAGGACTAGGAATAAAAATGTATAAATAAATATTCTTAAGATACCTAGGCCCAATGTCTCTACTAGGTTCCTCGGGGGGCATTATCACTTGTCTCAATCTGTAAGGCTGAGGAAGAGTCTAGCTGAGGTAACCAAAGACCAATATTTTGACTTGGTAGCTAGCCCTACCAAGCCAGAAAGGGCTCTCTCCAAAGGATCACACCCAAGACGGCTAGATAGATTAGGGTTTTACGCTAGATATGATGTGCAGAGTTTATTTAATTTGATTTGGTCGGGTTGTTGGAATAAGATTAGGTCTAAGAGACTATGTTTCGGAAAATTAGGGTATGATTGTAGACATCTAAGTCTATATGTATAGAGAATATCATGCATAAAAATATTATACACAACATTTTATATTTTGTTAATAGACCATGTAATAATAGACTTTCTGTGATAATTTGAATTAGGATTTGGTTATGCAAGATAATGATAATTGGAAGGATTATTTCAATATCGACATTCCTAGGAATAAACTGAAGATAAGTAATCATTTCTAGCTTATACAGAAAAATAAGTGATTCACACCTCCATAGTAATGCTTGAGAACAACAAACTTTGGAGATTATTTGGACCATCTTAAACATTATAATTTTTTAAACAAGAATATAATTTGAAGTAGAAAAATAATTTATGTTCCCTTCAATTTTTTTTGGATTTTGTAAGCTTTTGATGCCATTTTAGTTATACTGGAGTAGTCACCTTTGTTTTATCCTTCAAAATCTCATACAAAAGTATACTAATTGTCATGTAAATTGTTGTTCCATTACATATTTTATTCAAAGTTTAACTAATTGGTATCAACTAAACCCTTTAAATTGATAAATTTGGTTGTCATGTTCAACTTAAAGATAGAGAACTAAGTATCTCCATTCACAACATCCACCAAAATATAAACATGTCAAAAAGAGAAATTTAAATACTCTTATTGAAGCCTACTATCCATATTCAAGAAGTTCATAGTGTTATTGAGAATAAAGGGTTGTATGCCCAACTAGCTTATAGGGTTATATGTCAAGTAGATTTGATTGAATTTATTGTTCTTCCACATTCAAGGTATGTTCTAAATTATTTATTATAACAAGGTTACTATATGTCAATTTCAAACTACAATTTAGGTAGAAATGGGTTCTATATTTTATGTTTTACTTTGAATTCCAATTTTTACTTTAAAAGCAAATCAATGTTATTTTAAATTTTAACTTTTAATTTTGCCATCAACAATTCTGTCTTACTAACTTTGAAATTTCCAATCTTTTACCTCACAAGAAATTAAGTATTTTTTCTTTTAAATTTAACTTTTCATTTTTTACTTTACATTTTTTAAATTCAAAAGTTAATTATTTTTGTTTTTTTTAAATTCAATGTTAAAACTTAATTATTTTTGTTTGTTTGTTTTTTTTTAATTCAAAATTAGTTTGTGTAACTTTCAAGAATATAATTAATATTAAGCGTTCTAAATTTAGATAAGTTTTTTTTGGGACTGTTTTAATTAATAAAAGTTGAATTCAACTCTAACATTTAGATAAGAGTTAGTGGAGGAATTTGAGCCGTTTCTTGCAGGCGGATTTCATCATCGCAAAAATTTTGGTTTTATTTTTTGGGATTTTAAAGATCGTATTGAATATTCCGCTTTCTGGTTTTAGGTATCGTTTTGAATTTTTCCGTTTTTCTTTTTTTAATGTAATTAATATTTATTTAATTCAGCCTTAACATTTAGTTAAGAGATGGTAGCCGTTTCCTCATGTTCAAAGCAGATTTCACAATGCAATCTCTTCAACCGTAAGTTTTTATTTAATCCTGAATTCATAGTCGTTTCTTCATTGTTGAGGCTGGATTTGAAAATAGCAATATCTCCCAATTGTTTCAATGTGTGCTCATTAAAAAAAAATAAGTCAGGCGAAGGTCATGTGTTTGATCCACAATGTTCTGTGTTCGATCCACAATGTTGTTGCATCTGTATCTTTGTTGAAAGAGAGTTGTGTGTTCGATTCACAATGTTGTTGCATTTGTATCTAGATGGTCATGTGTTCAATCCACAATGTTGTTGTTTTATGTCTTTGTTAGGAGAGCATAAGACTAAATATATGAAGGTCGTGTGTTCAATTCACGCTTATATCCACGATTCTATGTATCTTTGTTGCAGAAGCTCAGACTGAATATATGAAGTTGTGTGTTCGATCCACAATGTTGTTGTTGTTTATCTTGGGACCCTGTTGACTTCCGGACTTTCAATTTGTGGTTTCTGCAAAGGAAGCGAGTGGGTATACTCGTGCAATAGAATGTCGGACATACGTTATCGTGTGCTTCGATTTTCTAATAAAAGGATTGCATTCCTGCATTACTCCATTTTTCCGAAGCAATTATTGAAGATTTATATGAAGTCTGCGGGATAGGAAGATCCCATGGAATCTGTCAAATCGGTTCATGAATCCATAGAGGTTTTCGTAGTCTCTTACCCTAGCAAGTATTTGATCTTTTTCTGTGTTTTAAAATTTCTTGATGTGGTTAATTTTTTATTTCTAAGCAATGAAGTGATTATCAAGAAAGTAAATGATTAGTTTAGGGAAAATAAAATGATTCAGTATATATATGCAATAGAACAAGTTCTTGAAAAAACAAAAAATTATAGAATTGAGGCTTTTGGGATCCATATCCAATTTTTGAGAGATTCTTCAGAGTAAATCACATAAGAATTCATTTGTCTACGGGTTTCGAACCAAACAGTGTAGTAAATCACATAAGAATTCATTTGTCCACGCCTTTAGAACCAACCATTGTGGTTCATAGTGAAGACAAGTTGAAGAAACAGATCGAGCTTAGCATGTTAAATACTCTGAAGAGAGACTCCAATGGGTAAATTAACTGCTAATTTGACCAAAGGACCTAGGTCAAATTTATATTTATTAATTTTATATTATTATTAATTTTAGTATTATTATTATTGGAAATAAGTAAATTTATTATATTATTTTATTCTAATTTATAGAAAAAAATTAAATTAGGTAAAAATATATAACTAAATTTATGGCGAGTTAAAATGAATTCATTAATTTAAATATTATATATAATATCTTATTAATATATAATATATAATATATATATATATATATATATATATATAAATTAAATAAAATAAAATAAATAGAATTAGGTTGTTAAGGTAAAAGAATAAAATAATCTTAATGGTAATACATATTACTATTAATTATTTAAATTGTTAATTAGTTATATATATAGTATATATATATAATAATTAAAATAATAATATTAGTTTGTTTTTAGTTTATAAAGGTAAAAAAATTTGTTTATTAATTTAATATTACTATTATTTAATATTATTATTATTGGAAATAAGTTAAATTATTTATATAAAAGTTAAGAATTAAAAGATAATCTAAACTATTTTATCTATATATATAAGGTTGTTAAGTTAAGCGAATTTTTCATTTATTAATTTAATACCAAAAATAAAAAATAAAATAATTAGAGGAATATTAAAATAGTTAAGAATTCTAAAACTTAAAAAATAAAAAATAAATATAAATAAATGAATAAATAAATAAATAAAAAATAAAAAATTACTCAATAAAATAAATAAGTAAGTAAATGACGAAAATAAATAAATAAATAAAAATATAAACACTGCATATGTTGTAAACTTAAAATTCTTAGCGCAAGCACCAGGGCTTCCCTAAGGGAAATAGAACCCATAACATAACAATAATCTCCACGAAATACGGTGTAATAGTACGATAATAACGCTTATGACGAGTGGAGGTTTTATGAAGTTTTGTTGTGTTGTGTTTGTATGTTACGAGAATTTATGTCTATAGTAATTCTGCTTTTTGTTTATTTAATTTTTGTCAACAGCTTTTAATACTATTTATATAAATTTTACAATTTTTTTTAATTAATTTGTTGTTCTTATAATTACTAATTTATATTGCAAATTTGTATACATGTTATTTGTTGTATTATTATGTATATATTGATATCTAAATTATCACTCTAAAGAATGAATGAATAACTATTTTATATAAACATAATTAAATGACATCCAGTATTATAATTAAAGAGAATGAAATGATATGTAATTTTGGTTTTTTTAAGGTTTTGTGATGAGGCGGAGGTGGAGGTAGTGGTGGTGGTGGAGTAGGAGGAGGTGGTGGTGGTGGTCGAGGCGTAGTAGGAGGAGGAGGTGGTGGAGGTGGTGGAGGGTGAGGCGGAGGAGGAGGTGGTGGTGTTGGTGGAGCAGCTGGTGGTGGTGGAGGAGCACAAGGTGTAGGAGGTGGAGGAGGAGGTGGCGGTGTTGGAGGAGGAGGAGGATGGGATGGAGGTGGAGGAGGTGGTGGGGGAGGTCCTCGAGGAGGGGGTGTAGGTGGTGGAGGTGGAGGAGGAGGAGGATGGGGTGGAGGTGGAGGAGGTTTTGGGGGAGCTCGTGGAGGTGGTGGTGGAGGTGGAGGTGGAGTTTGAGGAAGATGAGGTGGAGGAGGAGGATGAGGTGGAGGATGAGGAGGAGGTGGCAGTGGATGTGGAGGTGGTGGAGGAGATGTTGGTGGAGGTGGAGGAGGATGTGGAGTTGGAGGAGGAGGTGGTTGAGGACGAGGAGGAGGAGGAGCAGTATGTGGTGGTGGTGGTTGAGGTGGAGATGGAGGTGGAAGTGAAGGTGAACGAGGTGGAGGAAGAGGAGGTGGAAGTGGAGGAGGAGTGGTAGGTGAAGGACTAGGAGGATGAGGTGAAGGATAGGGAGGAGGTGGAGGAAGAGGTGAAGTAAGAGGTGAAGGTGGAGGTGGTGGAGGAGGAGGAGGTGAAGGAGGTGCTGGAGGAGGAGGGGATGGACGGTGTAGAGGTGGAGGTGGTGGAGGTGGATGTGAAGGTCGAGATGGTGGAGGAGAAGGGGGAGGCAGTGGAGGTGGAGGTGTAGGTGGAAGAAGAGGTCGAGGAGTTGAAGGAGGAGGTTAAGGTGGAAGTAGAGGAGGTGGAGGTGGATGAGGCAGAGAAGGAGGAGGACATGGTGGTGGAGGAGGTTGAGTTGTAGGTGGAGGTGTTGGAGGAGGAGGTGGAGGTGGAAATGGGGGAGGAGGAAGTAGAGGTGGAGGAGGAGGTTGTGAAGGTGGAGGAGGTGGAGGTGGAGGAGGATGAGGAGGAGGAGGTGGATGTGGGAGTGGAGGTTGAGGTGGTGGAGGTGGAGGTGTAGTAGGAGGTGGTGGAGATATAGGTGGAGGTGGAGGATGTGGATGTGAAGGTGGTGGAGGAGGAGGAGGAGGTGGTGTAGGGCAAGGAGGAGTAGGTGGAGGTGGAGGTGGAGGAGGAGGAGGAGTTAGTGGAGGAGGAGGTGGTGGAGGAGGTGAAAGTGGAAGTGGTGGAGGTGGAGGTAGATGTGGAGGATGAAGTAGAGGAGGTGAAGGTGGAGGTTTAGGTGGAGGTAGAGAAGGTGGTGGTGGAGGTGGAGGAAGAGGATGAGGTGGTTGTCAAGTTGGTGGTGGAAGAGCTGGAGTCTATGGATCAGGTGGAGGCGAAGGTGGAGGTGGAGGTGGGGGAAGAGGAGGTGGTGGATGAAGAGTTGGAGGTGGACGAGGAGAAAGATGAGGAGGAGGAGGTGGTGAAGGAGGAGTTGGTAGTGGATAAGGTGGTGCAGGATATGGAGGTGGTGGAGAGGAGGAGGAGAAGAAGGTGGTGGAGGTGGAGGTGGAGGAGAGGAGGAGTAGGTGGAAATATGCAAGTTAATTTAAGATTCATGACTTAAGTTCAAATATTAAATTCTCACTCTCTTCTCCAGAGTTGGAAATGAAAGGTATAATCTCATGAATCCAGAACATTTGTCTTCACATACATAAGATCCTACTATTTAATGATAAGTAATACATTTAGGAATATTTCCTCCATGCACAAATATAGTCATGCAAGTACATGAAATTTCTTTAATGTTTAGATCTCATACCTTGGCCAATAAATTGAAGCATTTTTAAAGATTGAAATGTTGTGTTTATTTCTTTTATAACTTTTATCAGTCCCTTAAACACTTATAGTTCACATTATATTGTTCAATGAACCATTTGTTTGGGAATGACTGGTTTCATCTAATTATCATTGATTTAAAAAGTGGTGGGTTAAAGTTAACGTTGTTTCTTGATTAAGAAGACTGATGTTCTTATTTTTTTTTGTTGACTTGAGAAACATAGGATATTAGGAATCATATATGGATTTGTTTATTGTTTGGGTATTCCACATATTTTGCATAATTAATATTAGTTTTTTATATATCTAATGGTTTAAGGAAAAAAAATAATTTACAATTCACTTTTTGGCATGACCTAAGCTTCTTCACTTTTTAGAGAATCCACTCTTTATCTTGTATTTTATTTCAAACTATTAACTAGGAAAGCTAAATATGTTCTACTTGGATATTTGTATGGAAAAATTACCTATGCTCTAGCTTCCTAGGTGTTCATTGTAGGGGATCTATTATCATCGGAAAAACATTCTTTTAATGAAATTATATTTTTGAGGGAAAGGCTAAAGGAGCGATACATGCAATTAGTGGGAGGATGAGACATTGTTTAGTGTATTATCACTTTTGAAGTGGAAATCCTTGGATGATACTTATTTTGTAACATGTTATACTAAATAATGACAAATTTTCTTCGTGGGCTATATTTTTGAACTCGAAAATTGTGCCTCTATATGAATTTGTGTTAATTGATTTTTTTATCATATAGGAAATTAACTTTCATTCTATATTTTGTCCTTTAGTCAATCTCTCATTACTCATTTTGTGTAATTTCAAACAATTGTGTATTGATAAAAAATTATTAGAGTTTTTATTGAAGAAGGAAACACAATAGTTACTATAATAGTTACACACCAAGGAGTTGAAAAACTTATAGATGGTGATGAACCACAAAATCCTAAAGATGTTGGTTTATTTGAAGTGAAGTAAATGGATAGCTATTTCTCTATTATATAATCAATGCATAAGAAGGAAAAGTAACTTGATGTAAAGATTAAAAGCATTTACTAAAGTGTTATAATTCCTAAACACTAGACTTAAAACCCTAAACACTAGACTTGCAATATTTTATTTCTTTAAAAAGTTTTATTTAAACTTTAAGAAATAATTTTCCATTATTGTAGATGTTTTTTTAATTATAATTTAATAATAAATAACTAATTATAAATGCATTTCAAATGGTTTTTGTGAAGGTTATATTTTTTTCTCAAGTAAATGAATATCCTATTTAATGTTACAAATATTAATATTTAAAAAAAAACTCATATTCATATATATATATAATATATATATATATATATATATATATATATATATATATATATAAATATATATATAAATGATGAATTCTAAAATTTTATTGTAATTAACTTCAAATTTTAATAATAAAACATTTCCTTGTTTTCTTTTCTTGGGAAGTAATTTTTCTATTGTTTGGATTTATAAATTTACACTCATAGCACAAGAAGTGTGTTGGACTGCAACTAGGGAAGCCCGACCAAACAAGTAACCTCAAATGTTTCAAAATATGAAAAGACATGGAGCTAAGACAAGAAAACATCAATGAAAACTAAATATACATAGGAAGATAGGCATGTATGCATATTTCCCGAGATCAATAGCCTTTATTAGCATGGGATGCTTATTTCTCCTAGGAGTGCACCAAGGATTAGGAGGAGTTCCCATTTACCATTAAATTCTCGCAAGAACACCCCTTGTATGACCAACATCAATAATCCAATCTTCAACCTCAGCAAACACCTACGTGGTCATGTGGTCATGTGGGCGCCACGAGTCTCAAGGTGAGGCTAACCGCATGGCATTCCCACTAGGCCCTTAAATGTTGATGTCGAGATCATGCACATGATCCATAGGATGTGGGTTTGGGCCCCTTGCCCTAGGGCCTCTGCAAGTGCGCTCAAAACAGTCTCTTGGTGGAGCATATATCCAAGACCTCGGGCTATTACCGAGCATTCCTCCACCTTTGCACCTTCTGTTGAATGTCAAGGTCATGTGATTAGCGTTGTGATCGGGGTCAGTCTAAACGTCTCGCAACCCTCTCCACCATTATGTCATAGGCATATGTTACCGCATATGACTAGGGGTCAGGGCTGGTAGCCAATCCCCTCCCTCCTAAAGCTCTAAACTTAAACATTATATAATAGTTCGATTTATGCTATGTTAAGAACTACCATGTGGCATGTTGGTGAAGTGATCCATTATACAGTGGAAGGTCGGGGGTTCAAATCCCTCGGACCTCGATCAGACCCATACCAAAATTTTAGTTGACCCTAGGGTGTCATGTGGCAGCCCATGACTTGGCCACATGACACCCAATTATTGGTCCACATAAAACTAGCACGAACCAATAAAATGTGCCAAAAATAAATGAACTAGAGGATTACACTTAGCAAGCTGTCATTAGCTCATACCTTACACAGTCACTCTGCTGACTCACTATATGATCAACCTAGTCAACTGACCAGTCAACGGACCTACTGGAATTGTAATTCTTGGGACAAACAATGAGCACATGATAACTTGAGCATATGGTGTCAGATTGAGGTAAAACGAATGTCATTGGATTGAGAACAACAAACACTTCAACTTGATGTTACATTTAAGAATTTCTAGACACTTTCATTTTTGAGAAAATTTGTGATCAACTGATAATCTATGGAATTGAAGATCTTTAGTTTCCTATTGGTCAAATAATTTCAAGAAAGAATGTAAATTTGACTTGGTGAAGGTATTGTTTTTATTGTAAAAGTATATCTAGCTTCTAAGAATACCCCTATTACAAACAAATTGTTCAATTGCAACATTTGACGTATGAAATTCTATGAATGACAAATCATACTTCCTAAGTTTCAGGAAAAAGAATTGTTTCCCTTTAACTTCCTTTCAATACCCAAAACGAGTCATATTTGTATAACTATTAAAATATTGCATCATATACTAGTTGTCAGAGAGTGTTCGTGATTATTTAATATATCTTCTTACAATCTGCTCCCAAATTGGAATTCAAAAATAATAATTCAAATATTCATGGATTTAAAAAAAAAAATTCAATTCACCTGCCTTTTTTAATTTCTTGGGGACACATAAGGTGTCGGTAGATTGTTTGCACAACGTAAGATAACACATGAAGGAAAATTCGATAAATAAAAAATGGTGGAGGCACCTATCATGATGTCACTTCCTTCAAATTATGGGTAATTAGTGTGCCCATATAATAATTGACAAGCGGATTTACGACCATCCCACAAAAGATAGGTATTTAAATCTACCAAAGGATAAGAAATTTGGCCTATTTTACTAAAATTCAATAATAACCTTTTGGGTGAGATTATGTTTTCCTCTTGTTTAAAATACATTTTGAATGCATAAATAGATTTAACACCTACTCCATTTAGGAAAAAAGTTACAATGAAATATTCTGAGAAAGGGGCCAAGACATCTATTAGAGTAAACCCTTCAATGTTTGCAATATTCATTATAATTTTTATACACCAAGATTATGATGGAGGAGTTATTTCGGCATTGGATATAAGGAATCTAGACTTAGTGTGAGATTTTTTTTCCTTTGTTGTCCCTTTCCTTTCTCTTTCAAGTTTTTATACCTTCACATCGGTTCAAGATTGGGTGAAACTAGAAATCAAAGAGCGGTTTGAATATGATCAAATGCAAAAGTGAACTTGTGTCAAGATATTTCCATGGATAGATGTGGAAACCAACATTGTGTAATGTACAAGTGTGTAGAGATTATATAGCATATGCAGGTGATAGAATGATAAGAGACTTGCAAGAAACTAACGAGAGGTGACAATAGGGACCTTACATTGGTGTGACTAGCATGAAATGTAGGAGAAGAACCTACAAATGGAAGAACAACAATAGACAAGGCACCACAAGTCATAAGGTAGAGATGGTGGTCCAAATTTGGTATTTGAGAAAAATCAAATAGTTTAAGAAGAATTTTGTAACATTTATTTAAGTGTTTATCAAAATAATTTACTAAAGTGTTATAGACCCTAAACCATAAAAACAAGACCCTAAACCCTAAACACAAATATAAACCCTAAAACCCAAAATGTAAACCCTAAACCCTAAACCCCAAACCCCAAACCCTAAACCATAAACCGTAGACTTTAACCATTTTATAACATTTTAAAAATTGTTTTCTAACCTTTATTTAATTATTTATTAAAATAATTTAGTAAAATGTTGCATACCCTAAACACTAAACATTAAACCTAAACCCAAACCCAAAACCTTACACCCTAAACCCTAAACCCTAAACCATAATCATTTTATAACATTTTAAAAAGTATTTTGAAACTTTTATTTAAGCGATTATTAAAATAAATTACTAAAGTCTTATAAACCCTAAATCCTAACCTCTAAATTCTAAACCCTAAACGCTAAATCATAAACCCTAAACCTAAACCCTAAACCCCAAACAATGAACATTAAACCCTAAACCCTAAGAATTTTATAACATTTTAAAAAGAGTTTTGTGATTTTTATTTAAGTGTTTATTAAAATAATTTACTAAAGTGTTATAAACCCTCAACCCTAAACTGTAAACCCTAAACCCTAAACCCTAAATGATAAATGATAAACCCTAAACACTAAACCCTAAGCATTTCATAACATTCTAAAAAGTATTTTGTAACATTTTTTACTTGTTTATTAGAAGAATTTATAAAGTGTTATAAACTTTAAACCGTAGTCCCTAAAACCTAAGCCCTAAAACCTAAACCCTAATTATTTATAACATTTTAAAGAGTGTTTTGTAACTTTTATTTAAGTGTATATTAAAAACATTTACTAAATTGTTATAAACCGTAATCCCTAAACCATAAAAACTAAGAATTTTATCACTATCTATAATAAGAGAAGACCACACCTCGGTATCTGAGTGTAGGAGGGAGAAAATCGTGGTACATGAGATATGTGGATCTTTGTTTTTCCACCCTTCATCATAAACCTTTTGACTTTTATTTATTTTTCTTCATAACTCCTCAAGGCTCCATGGGATCAATGCATTATGTGTACTATGTAGCACCGGATACCCGTTTAAGGTGGGATCTTTGTTTTTCCACCCTTCATCATAAACCTTTTGACTTTTATTTACTTTTATTCATAACTCCTCGAGGCTCCATGGGATAAATGCATTATGTGTACTATGTAGCAGCGGATACCCGTTTAAGGTGGGGTGGTTCATCCATACACCCTAAATCCTCGACCTAAACCCTTAACCATAAACCCCAAACACTAAACTACAAACCCTAAACCTAAAATCATAAAAACTAAACCCTAAGCATTTTATAACATTTTAAAACGTGTTTTGTAACTTTTATTTAGGTGTTTATTAAAACAATTACTAAGGTGTTACAAACATGAAACCATGAACCCTAAACTCCAAACCCTAAACCCTAAACCAAAAATATTAAAACTTAAACCCTAAGCATTTTATAAAGTGTTATAAACCCTAAACCCTAAACCCCAAACCCTAATTCCCAAACCCTAAATTATAAACCGTAAACCCTAAGCATTTAATAACAATTTTGAAAAACATTTTGTAACTTTTATTTAAGTGTTTATTAAAAACATTCACTAAAGTGCTATAAACCCTAAACCCTAAACTCTAAAGCATAAACCCCTCACCCTAAACCCTAAACCCTAAACCCTAATTATTTTATAACATTTTAAAAAGTGTTTTGTAAATTGTATTTAAATTTTTATTAAAAGGATTTACTAAAGTGTTATAATTCCTAAACGATAAACACTTGACTTAGAATATAATGTATATAGAATATTTTGACTAAATAATGATTTATTGGTTTTATTATAACTATTGTGACGGTATAATTAAATGGATTGAAAATTGCCACAACCATCACTCTATGATAAGAATAAAAAATCTAACCCCATTATACATATTGCATTAAAAAATTCATAAAAATTAACTAATATAATATTATATTATTATTATTATTATTATTATTATTATTGGAGTTATATAATATATAAAAATATGCTTATCGATGTAGATTCACCCCCACTATTATTATGGGAATCATTTAATTGGAAATAGTTCTTCTTACATTACCATGGATTAGAAATACCCCATGCCCAATATGATGTGCTAATATGCCATCTTCTTAAATTAATTAATGTGAAGTAGTTTAATTAATAGAGTATATTTAACTTGAAAATAAATATTACCATTGATATGTCAATATTACCATGAATATTCCAACATATTCCATGGGTTCATAAATCTTATGATTGACATGTCAATATTACCATGAATATTCGAACACATTCCCTAGGTTCAAAAATCTTATGTTTTATATGTGAATATTACCATGAATATTACAACATATTCCATGGGGTTCAAATATCTACGATGAACCTAAAAATTAAATTATAATTATGGAAGATCTATTCTTACGATTACCATAATTATAGGCATATATATATTTGAATTTATTTTGAATTTAAGTTAAAAGAAAATATTCACATTAAATTAAGACATTCTAGCGAAGGCATATAAATTAAACGGATCAAACTAAAAATAAAATTCAATCCATGATAACCATCAAAATGGTTACCCCAATATTCCTATGACATTTCATATATTAAAAAAACATAGAAATTAACTAAATTAGAACTATGAAAGATATATTCTTCCGATTAGCACAATTATCGGCATATCTAATTTGGAATTTATTTTAAATTTAAGTTAAAAGAAAATATTAACACTAAATTAACAAACTAGGGAAGCCATATAAATTAAATGGATTTAAATGCAAATAAAATTTAATCCATGACAATCATCAAAACGTGTAACACATAGAACCTATCACATTTCCTAGATTAAAAAAAGAAGAAGAAATTAACCAAATTATAACTTTATTATAGGCTATATTGTGATTATTTATAATAATATTTTTTCATGCATATTTCATCAAAAAATAATCTTAGTGGAAAATTTTACCGATGAAATTTAGCCCTTTGTCTAAATTAGAGGGTTTCGAATTCTGAATGGAAAACGGTTTTGTATCATATTGCATTATTAATAGTAGCCACAAGATCATTTTATAAGAAAAATAGGTATGGAGTTTAGCATAAACTTATTTCAATGGAGGAGATACTAATTTCCATTTACCCCAGTTTTCAAGGACAGGGATTTATGGTACCCATTTCTACCTTCTCGTTTGATTCTAAATGAGCTCTTTATTTCACTCGCCCTTATATCATGGTATTGAAATTAATTTGAAGAGAACAAACCACATTTAAGTATTCAATATTCTTCTTTCCATTTTCTAACCTTTCAAATGATTAATGATTGTCATATATAATACAGGAGGCTTATGTATTTTCTTGACATTCCAATACCACGAGCATTCTCTCCTTTCCCTCCTGATTGTTTTTGCTTAATTTTCGGGAGATGTAATATTTTTTTGTTTGGAAACCTGACCAAACAAGTGCAGATAGGCATGCATGCATATTTCCGGGGATAAATAGCCTTTACTGGGGTTGGATGTTTACTCCTAGGAGTGCACCCGGGACCACGAGGAGGCCCCATTTTCCATTAAGTTCTTGCAAGCACGCCACTTGTATGACCAACATGAACAATCGAACCTTCCATATCAGCAAACACCTCGGTGTTTTTTAGGATTATGTCCCTCATCGGAGAGTTTCCTTTTCTACCTAAGTGATCTCTTCTTGAATTGGTTAAGTTTTCAAATCCCTCTAATGATTGGCTGCGCTCTCAAGTCAAATTTCAGCTCCAGAATAACCTATGCCTTCATAGTAATATGCTCCTCGCTACACATTAGCACTTTCTCTAGGCATGGAAAACAACAACAAAAAATGAGAGGCCTATGCCACAGTCAAATGGTTCAACAAGAGTGGATAAACCCAAACACAACCCCCTATCCTTGCCAAGATCTTCTAGTGGCAGAGCCATCTTGAGGCCTAAAATTTCTACAAGAGAATAAAATGGAAAAAACCAAGGATTAGGAATAAAAATGTATAAATAAATATTCTTAACATACCTAGGCCCAATGTCTCTACTAGGTTCCTCGGGGGTGTTATCACTCGTCTCGATCTCTAAGGCTAAGGAAGAGTCCAGCTGAGGTAACCATAGACCAGTCTTTTGAATTGGTAGATAGCCCTACCAAGCTGGAGAGGGCTCTCTCCAAAGGATCACAACCAAAAGGGCTGGATAGATTAGGGTTTTACGCTAGATATGATGTGCAAAGTTTGTTTAATTTGCTTTGGTGGGGTTATTGGAAGAGGATTAGGTCTAAGAGACTAGGTTTTTGAAAATAAGGGTATGATTGGAGACATCTAAGTCTACATGTATAGAGAATATCATGCATAAAAATATTATGCACAACATTTTATATTTTGTTAATAGACCATGTAATAATAGACTTTATTTGATCATTTGAATTAGGATTTGTTTATGAAAGATAACGATAATTGGAAGGATTGTTTCAATATAGACATGTCTAGGAATAAATTCAAGATAAGAAATCATTTCCAGCTTATACAAAAAAATAAGTGATTTAGACCTCCATAGTAATGCTTGAGAACAACAAATTTTTGAGATTAGTTGGTCCATATTAAACATTATAATTTTTTAAACAAGAATATAATTTGAAGTAGAAAAATAATTTATGTTCCCTTCAATTTTTTTTGGATTTTGTAAGCTTCTGATGTCATTTTAGTTATACTAGAGTAGTCACCTTTGTTTTATCCTTCAAAATCTCACACAAAAGTATATTAATTTTCATGTAAATTGTTGATCCATTACATATTCTATTCAAAGATTAACTAATTGGTATCAACTAAACCCTTTAAATTGAGAAATTTGGTTGTCATGTTCAACTTAAATATAGAGAAAAAACTATCTCCATTCACATCATACACCAAAATATAAAGATATCAGAAAGAGAAATTTAAATACTCTTAATGAAGTCTACGATCCATATTCAAGAAGTTCATAATGTTATTGAGAAGAAAGGGTTGTATGCCCAACTAGCTTAAGGGTTATATGTCAAGTAGATTTGATTGAATTTATTGTTCTTCCACATTCAAGGTATGTTCTAAATTATTTATTATAACAAGGTTACTATATGTCAATTTCAAACTACAATTTAGATAGAAATGGGTTCTATATTTTATGTTTTAATTTGATTCCAATTTTTCACTTTAAAAGCAAATCAATGCTATTTTAAATTTTAACTTTTAACTTTGCCATCAACAATTCAGTCTTACTAAGTTTGAAATTTCCAATCTTTTACCTCACAAGAAATTAAGTGTTTTTTTAAATTTAACTTTTAATATTTTACTTTACATTTTTTTAAATTTAAAAGTGAATTATTTTTGTTTGTTTATTTTTTTAATTCAAATTTAAAAGTTAATTATTTTTGTTTGTTTGTTTTTTTTAATTCAAAGTTACCTGTTGTATTTGTTTGTGTAATTTTCAAGAATGTAATTAATATTAAGCGTTCTAAATTTAGATAACTTTTTTCTTTTCTCGGCTGTTGTAATTAGTATTTGTTGAATTCCACTCTTTTCTTGGGAAGTAATTTTTCTATTGTTTGGATTTATAAATTTACACTCATAGCACAAGAAGTGTGTTGGACTGCAACTAGGGAATCCCGACCAAAAAAGTAATCTCAAATGTTTTAAAATATAAAAGGACACAGAGCTAAGACATGGAGCTAAGACAAGAAAACATCAATGAAAACTAAATATACATTGGAAGATAGGCATGTATGCATATTTCCCTAGATCAATAGCCTTTATTGGCATGGGATGCTTATTTCTCCTAGGAGTGCACCAAGGATTAGGAGGAGTTCCCATTTACCATTAAATTCTCGCAAGGACACCCCTTATATGACCAACATCAACAATCCAATCTTCAACCTCAGCAAACACCTACGTGGTCATGTGGTCATGTGGGCGCCACGAGTCTCAAGGTGAGGCTAACCGCATGGCCTTCCCACTAGGCCCTTAAATGTTTATGTCGAGATCATGCACATGATCCATAGTATGTGGGTTTGGGGCCCTAGCTTTAGTGTTTCTGCAAGTGCATTCAAAACGATCTCTTGGTGGAGCATATACCCAAGACCTCGGGCTATTACCGAGCACTCCTCCACCTTCGTACTTTCTGTTGAATGTCAAGGTCCTGTGATTAGCGTCGTGATCGGGGTCGGTCTAAACGTCTCGCACCCCTCTCCACCATTATGTCATAGCCATATGGCACCGCATATGATTAGGGGTCGGGGCTGGTAGCCAAACCCCTCCCTCCTAAAGCTCTAAACTTAAACATTATATAATAGTTCGATCTATGCTATATTAAGAACTACCATGTGGCATGTTGGTGAAGTGATCCATTATAGAGTGGAAGGTCGGGGTTCAAATCCCTCGGACCTCGCTCAGACCCATACCAAAATTTTAATTGACCCTAGGGTGTCATGTGGTAGCCCATGACTGGGCCACATGAAACCCAATTATTGGTCCACATAAAACTAGCACGAACCAATAAAATGTGCCAAAAATAAATGAACTAGAGGATTACACTTAGCAAGTTGTCATTAGCTCATAACATACACAGTCACTCTGTTGACTCACTATATGATCAACCTAGTCAACTGACCAGTTAACGGACCTACTGGAATTGTAATTCTTGGGCCAAACAATGATCACATGATAACTTGAGCATATGGTGTCAGATTGAGGTAAAACGAATCTCATTGGATTGAGAACAACAAACACTTCAACTTGATGTTACATTTAAGAATTTCTGGACACTTTCATTTTTGAGAAAAATTGTGATCAACTGATCATCTATGGAATTGAAGATCTTTAGTTTCCTATTGGTCAAATAATTTCAACAAAAAATGTAAATTTGACTTGGTGAGGTATTGTTTTTATTGTAAAACTAAATCTAGCTTCCAAGAATACCCCTATTACAAACAAATTGTTCAATTGCAACATTTGACGTATGAAATTCTATGAATGACAAATCATTCTTCCTAAGTTTCAGGAAAAAGAATTGTTTCCCTTTAACTTCCTTTCAATACCCAAAACGAGTCATATTTGTATAACTATTAAAATATTGCATCATATACTAGTTGTCGGAGAGTGTTCGTGATTATTTAATATATCTTCTTACACTCTGCTCCCAAATTGGAATTCAAAAATAATAATTCAAATATTCATGGATTTAATAGCAAAATTTCAATTCACCTCCCTTTTTTAATTTCTTAGGGACACATAAGGTGTTGGTAGATTGTTTGCACAACGTAAGATAACACATGAAGGAAAATACGATAAATAAAAAATGGTGGAGGGGTGCTATCATGATGCCACTTCCTTCAAATTATGAGTAATTAGTGTGCCTATATAATAATTGACAAGTGTATTTACGCCCATCCCCCAAAAGATAGGTACTTAAATCTACCAAAGGATAAGAACTTTGGCCTATTTTACTAAAATTCAATAATAAGGGGCAATGACATATGAAATAATCTAAAGTTACTATGAAATATTCTGAGAAAGGGGCGAAGACATCTATTAGAGTACACCCTTGAATGTTTGCAATATTCATTATAATTTTTATACACCAAGATTATGATGGAGGAGTTATTTAGGTATTGGATATAAGGAATCTAGATTTAGTGTTAGATTTTTTTTCCTTTGTTCTCCCTTTCCTTTCTCTTTCAAGTTTGTATACCTTCACATCGGCTCAAGATTGGGTGAACCTAGGTATCAAAGAGTGGTTTGAATATGATCAAATGCAAAAGTGAACTTTCTTCAAGATATTTCGATGGATAGATGTGGAAACCAAAATTGTGTAATGTACAAGTGTGTAGAGATTATATAGCATATGCAGGTGATAGAATGATAAGAGACTTGCAAGAAACTAACGAGAGGTGACAATAGGGACCTTACATTGGTGTGACTAGCATGAAATGTAGGAGAGGAACCTACAAATGGAAGTACAAGAATAGACAAGGAACCACAAGACATAAGGTAGAGATGGTGGTCCAAATTTGGTATTTAAGAAATATCAAATAGTTTAAGAAGAATTTTGTAACATTTATTTAAGTGTTTATTAAAAGAATTTACTAAAGTGTTATATAACCTAAACCATAAAAACAAAACCCTAAACCCGAAACACAAATATATAAACCCTAAAGCCCAAAATGTAAACCCTAAACCCTAAACCCCAAACCCCAAACCCTAAACCATAAAACCTAGACCTTAACCATTTTATAACATTTTAAAAATTGTTTTCTAACCTTTATTTAATTATTTATTAAAATAATTTAGTAAAATGTTGTATACCCTAAACGCTAAACATAAAACCTAAACCCAAACCCCAAACCTTACACCCTAAACACTAAACCCTAAACCTTAAATCCCAAACCCTAAACCCTAAACCGTAATCATTTTATAACATTTTAAAAATTATTTTGAAACTTTTATTTAAGCGATTATTAAAATAACTTACTAATGTCTTATAAACCCTAAACCCTAACCTCTAAATCCTAAACCCTAAACCTAAACCCTAAACCCCAAACGATGAACATTAAACCTTAAACCCTAAGAATTTTATAACATTTTAAAAAGAGTTTTGTGATTTTTATTTAAGTTTTTATTAAAATAATTTACTAAAGTGTTATAAACCCTCAACCCTAAACCCTAAACCCTAAACCCTAAATGCTAAACGCTAAACCCTAAACTCTAAACACCAAACCCGAGACCATAAACCCTAAACTCTAAATCATAAGCATTTTATAACATGTAAAGAAAATTTCTAACTTTTATTTAAGTGTTTATTAAGAGGATTTACTAAAGTCTTATGAACCCTAGACTCTTAACCCTAAACCCTAAGAAATTTATAACATTTTGAAAAGTGTTCTTTAACTTTTATTTAAGTGTTTATTATAAGAATTTACTAAAGTCTTATAAACCCTAAACCCTAAGAATTTTATAACATTCTAAAATGATTTTTGTAACTTTTACATAAGTTTTTATCAAATTAATTTACGAAGGTGTTATAAACCCTAAAGCATAAAAACTAAACCCTAAACTATAAACTATAAAACCTAAACCTAAAAACCTAAATCCGAAACACTAAACCCTAAGCCTTTTATAACATGTCAAAAAGCATTTTGTAACTTTCATTTAAGTGTTTATTAAAACAATTCACTAAAGTGTAATAAACCCTAAACCCTAAACCCCAAACTGCAAACCCTAAACCCTATACCTCATACCCTAAAACCTTAACCCTAAGCATTTCATAACATTTTAAAAAGTGTTTTGTAACTTTTTTTACGTGTTTATTAGAAGAATTTATAAAGTGTTATAAACTTTAAACCGTAGTCCCTAAAACCTAAGCCTTAAAACCTAAACCCTAATTAATTTATAACATTTTAAAGAGTGTTTTGTAACTTTTATTTAAGTGTATATTAAAAACATTTACTAAATTGTTATAAACCCTAAACCCTAAATGCTAAAGCATAAGAGATTTATAACATTTTAAAAACTATTGGTAACTTTTATTTAAGTGCTTATTAAAATAATTTAATAAAATGTTATAAACCCTAATCCCTAAACCATAAAAACTAAGAATTTTATCAGTATCTATAATAAGAGAAGACCACACCTCGGTATGTGAGTGTAGGAGGGAGAAAATTGTGGTACATGAGATACCCCGATCTTTGTTTTTTCACCCTTCATCATAAACCTTTTGACTTTTATTTATTTTTCTTCATAACTCCTCGAGGCTCCATGGGATCAATGCATTATGTGTACTATGTAGCAGCGGATACCCGTTTAAGGTGGGGTGGTTCATCCCTACACCCTAAATCCTCGACCTAAACCCCTAACCATAAACCCCAAACACTAAACTACAAACCCTAAACCCAAAATCATAAACACTAAACCCTAAGCATTTTATAACATTTTAAAAAGTATTTTGTAACCTTTATTTAGGTGTTTATTAAAACAATTACTAAGGTGTTAGAAACGTGAAACCATGAACCCTAAACTCCAAACCCTAAACCCTAAAGCAATAAAACTTAAACCCTAAGAATTTTATAAAGTGTTATAAACCATAAACCCTAAACCCAAACCCTAAACCCCAAACCCTAAATCCTAAACCCTAAATTATAAACCGTAAACCGTAAGCATTTAATAACAATTTGAAAAATATTTTGTAACTTTTATTTAAGTGTTTATTAAAAACATTCACTAAAGTGCTATAAACCCTAAACCCTAAACTCTAAAGCATAAACCCCTAATCCTAAACCCTAAACTCTAAAGCATAAACCCCTAATCCTAAACCCTAAACCCTAAGTATTTTATAACATTTTAAAAAGTGTTTTGTAAATTTTATTTTAATTTTTATTAAAAGAATTTACTAAAGTGTTATAATTCCTAAACCCTAAACGCTTGACTTAGAATATAATGTATATAGAATATTTTGACTAAATAATGATTTGTTGGTTTTATTATAACTATTGTGACCATATAATTAAATGGATTGAAAATTGCTACAACGATCACTCTATGATAAGAACCAAAAAGCTAACCTCGTTATACATATTGCATTAAAAAATTCATAAAAATTAACTAAAATATATTATTATTATTATTAT